>VWZU01017909.1:213318-267421 GCA_013397095.1 Sterrhoptilus dennistouni | reverse complement strand
TGTCAGTGATCCTTTGTGTTATTGCATTTATTTTATTTTATTTTTACCTTTTTACCTTTCTTCTTATTAAATTATATCTCTGACTTGGAGCCTCTCATTCGTTTTGCTTTCAAACCACAACACTTTGTCAGAAGGCTTGTCACCCCCTCTCTCACATGGCAATGATGTCTGGAAGATGCATTATTTAGCATTTATTACAGACCTGTCAATATGCTCTTCCCAAAACTGTATTTAAAATACATCACTGTGCCTTTCCCCATCACTTGCATGAATGCAACAGTCTGATCCTGCAAGAGCTTAGCATGATGCCCAGGAGAACATCCCCCAGAGTACCAGATTTTATTCCTCTCTGTATTTCAGAAGCAGCAATCTGAGCACTGCCAGCTCAGGGCAGAAGTTGTTCAACAGCAGCTGAGCACAAAAAAAGGGAAGGTAAGAAAATGCACAAGAGCCAACACAGAAGGGAATATGAAAAAGATGTGGTTCCTGACTACCTAAGAAATAAAGTTGATTAAACGCTCCCTCATAGTGGGGACTGGCAAAAAAAAAAAAAAAAAAGGTTGGATTTCCCTCTCTTGCAGTTACAACTTTCTTGTTTTGGAAAAATTTAAAAAAAAATAAAAAAGAAAAATTAAGTTGCTCATGATTGTGCATTTTCAGGTTTTTTACCCAGCTCATTTTAAAAAGAAGGTTTTCTTCTTGTTTGGAAGGAAGAACTCACCAGAAATCTATAACCAGACACAACCATTGACAAAATTAGCTGCGAAAGCACAGGCAGCAACAGGCAAGTCAAAACCCTCAAATCCCTGAGTGCACTGAGGAGCGTGGCACAGGCTCAGACCTCCTGTCCTACCAATTTGGGCAGCAAGAGGTCATCCAACACTCTTGCCTCTCCCCTTGTTCTGCCTGATTTCTGGAGCAAACCAGCTGCCAGATGTGCACACATCCAGCAGATCTCCTGCCTAGGACCAGCCTCCAGAAACTGCCCAATTTTCAGTGGCTTTGCCTCATTCTCCTGTCCTCTGCCACCAGACGTGGTGCACGGAGCTCCAGGAGCTCAGTTTTGTGCAGAGAGGTCCAGGCTGGTCTCCGAAGGGCGGGAATGCCATGTGCAAGCAAAGCAAGCAGAGGAAGAAGGAATTACCAGGGAGGTGGCAGATGCCTCGTCCCCACAGGTCATGTATTAGCAAAGCACACGGGCTGTTTGCACAACACAAACACATCACATGGTTGTTTGCTCAAAAATGGCTTGGGTGAGCTATTAACACTTCATTAATACGTGATGAAAGGCAAATTTAGAGAGCTCCCCAAAGTGACTGAGAACTCTGAGGGGCCCGTAAATTAAATGATAATGTAATGTAAATAAGGCTGCAGAATACAAAGATTGGGAATTAGCATGTGATCTGACAAAAGCAGCTGGATATATTACCAGAAATGCATTCCCCATCTTCCCTCCACCTTCCCCAGTTTCGTGCAAAAGTGATACTGCAAGACTATAAATTGCAAGAACAAAATTTTCCATCTCCAGGAAAAAAAAAAAAAAAAGGAACTGGAATAGAAAAAAAAATGCAGGTTTATATAGATACATCAAATTCTCCTACATTTGCCTTTAGTGGGTTTTTTCTTCTCCTCTCCTCTCCCCCTCCACCCTGCCCTGCTCCCTGGCTATTTCTGTAAAAAGAGCAGGGACAGAAAACACAGCAGTATGCAGAGGACATCGTCCTACCATTTCAAAAATCGGATTTGATGTGTTTCTTTGGACTGTTTTGAAACAGCATCAGTCCTTATCTCACTAAATATTTTACAGCTGTGCCACCTGAAATCCCTAGAGAAGTGCCTGTGTTGCTCATTAAGTCACTCAGACAGAATTAGCTTGGGTGATATTGTCTGACTTTGGCCAATGACACCAAACACATTTTAGGCAGAGAGTGGATAGCAAGGAAAGAAGTCCATTAACATTAATGTCTTTCTAACCATTAAAGAGGCCATTAGTGTTTGTGCTCATTTTTAGTATATTCAAAAAAGGACTAAGTGAATCCACTTGCAGCCCCATAAATACTCTCTGCCCTTTTTCAGGAATTCATTTTGCGTCAGGATTTTGTTCCAGCCTTGAGGTCACTGTGCCACAAGCCATCCAGGAGAACAGATAGATTTTCATGTACACTTGGAGCCAAAGCTGCCAGTGATCCTTTTCAGACCTGTCACATATAGCAGAAGCAGCTTCTCCTCCAACACAAGTGATCAAAGGAGGTGTCCATCCTATTCACCATTAGGCTCCAAATTATTGCCACCCTTCCCACTAATTGTGATATTCTCCCATTACAGCCAATCCAGAGCAATAGGGCTGTGATCTGTCTCATCCCAAGACAGATGGCTGCATTAGGGAAGATGCTTCATACTCCAGGATTCACTGTTTCTCTTTGCTGGCTATGAAGGAGGTGAAGCTGAGCTCAGATGGTGGTTGCCTTTGGCTGCCGTGAGTCTCTCCCTCACCAACACTTCCTTGGCCACGTGCACTTATCCCACCCAAAGGAATAGACTGGGAATGTGGCCTTGGAAGATGCCTGCATGGAAAGGAAAAGCTTGAAAGATCCTTCAGCTGTAAATCTATTCCCTAAAAACAGTTTTTTAGCAAGTAGCTGGGAGAGATTTTCTTGGAGGCTCTGTGAAGAGTCAAGGAAGCATGGAAAGTTACGTGTCTTTGGGGGGAAAAGAAATTCCTGGCTTTCCAAAGGGATATTAATGACTACCAGATGGCTATGAGACTAGGAAAAACAGATAGTTCAAGAATGCCATAAAATAGAAGGACTCCTACATCAGGCTACCCATTGCATTAAAATATGAGGTATTCCTCCTTTTGTGAATGGAATCCACCAGCACGGATCTGGTCAGGCCAAGACAAGCAGGTTTATATCCCTGCCCCAGCCAAGCCCCTGGCTGCTACTCATGTGAGCCTTCACTGATCAGGTCAGTGGGCCCGTTTCTCCCACCACCATGCTCCTGGAAGCAATTTTTCACAGAAATGCAATGTGAAGTATGTTTTTCATCACTTCTGGCCCTTTATACTCTGATTCCACATCCCTCTGTGTGTTGGCTTATGTGAGAACGGTAGATACTGCCTGTTTCCAAACCTGGGATGAAAGTCTGGGGAATTTTTTCATCTTTCCATGAGCCAGTTTGGTTGGCCTTATTATTGCTATTGGCACATGGATCAACAGTCATCAATAGCCAAATACATAGCATTTGCCACAGCTTCTCTGGGTGGCAGGTCCTAACAACAACAGCCTGCTACTTATTAAGTCAAATACATCCAGTTTTATATCAATTGACAGATGTCTGGTTATTTGGCACAGAAACAGGAATTGAATTCCCATGGATGCACAATTATTTTGAAATACATGTTATTCAAAAATCTAGTTACTTTCACAAAAAATGCAAATGTCCACTTCTTCCATGATGAACAGCAGCTCTTCACATCCTCAGCTGAATTAAAGTAATTTATTTCCTTGTCTCTGAGGGAAACAGAGAAAAAGAGAAGGTCCAGAATCACATCCAAAGCTTTGCAAGGCCAATTGCTGACTAGCAAACATCTGTCCTGTACCCATGCAAACCCCACCAGGGAAGTGCAGTCTTCCCAAGTTTTGGAAAGCAGGACAGCAGCACTGCTGGATTCCCGGCTGGAAGCAATCCATGCTGTACACATGGCTTGGACACAGAGAACTGCAGGAATGCCACTGCAGCTTAACACCAAACAGTGGCTCATATGTTCATCCATTTTCTCTGCACAGACTGCAGGGTTTATAAATTTCCACTTTGTATCCAGAACATTCCTGGGAAACAGATTGCTTGTGACAACTATTTCTTTTTTATTATTTTATTTTTTTGAATACAGGTGGGGTTTTTTTTTTAATACAACATGCTTCCATTTTGTTATATATTGCAGAAGACAAATTTCCCAGCTGGTAATTTCCAATCATTTTTAACACTGTCATGAGACTCCGTATTTTTATATCATACCATATATCTGAAATACATTAAAAAATACAAAAATTATATGAAACTGATAATAAATACATCTCAACAGACAGACAAGAAAAATTTCTGGTTTTCTTCTCTGCCATGTTATGTCTTTATTCTCCATGTATCACTCTCCAAGGCTTTTGCTGGGAGTTTACCACTAGGAAACCAGCAGAAGTGAACAGACTGTGCCAAACAGCATCCATTTGATTGCAGAAGCTGTTCTCTCTTAGGCTCAGAAAATCTCAGACTTTCTTCATGTAAGGAGTCATAAACCACTCCCCCCTCTATGTCCATTACTTGACACAGCCCATGACAGAGCAATAGACCCGACCAGCCTTGGCTGGAGGGGCAGCAGGTGGGAGAATTGGAGCACCAGGCAGCACTGGTAGCTGGCGTGAATTAACCATGCCCTCACAGATGGGATTTATGACCCACTGGTGAGCCTGCAGTCAAAGCTATCTGTCTTCTGATGGCTATCTTGGTCTGGAAAGCTGGCATCATTAGAAGCCCCTATCTACCAGTCCTTAGAAACCCATTGCAAGCAGAACTGGCTGCACAGAAGGGTCCCCAGTGAGGGACAGAGAAGAAAAGGAGAGGCATCTTGCTGAGAGCTGTTTACACACATGTAGCTGCCAAGTCATGTCAAGCATCCATCTCTCCTGTGATCCCCTAGCCCCTCCCTGACAATAAAGAATACAACCTCAAGGTAAAGGAAGTCTTAATATTGTCATGAAAAACTGAAACACCAAGAGCTCAAATAACTGGTCAAGATCATGTAGGAAATACATGTCAGAGCATGTCAACTGAAAAGCAATTTCTTGCTGTTTCACACTGGCTATAAAGCCTTACCCCACTTAAAATAACAGGGTCAGATGAGAGATTAGAATCTCTCCTATGCTCCCTGGGAGAAGCAGCCCAGTCCCAGGATAAATCACTGCATCTTCAGTTCAAAGGGCATGTGCCTGTAGCAGAGATGGTTTGGATATAGAAGGGGGTGACTCCATGTATCAGACCCACCAAAGGGATCCTCACCGTTGCTTCAGGATGTTGTTTACTTTGTGAAATGGCCACAGTCAGGTATTGCCAACAAAAGAGCATTATAGAAATGTGCCCCAACAATTGCACTCAACAGTAATTAGGAACCTGGGGGGTCCCCTCGCTGCCAATCAGGACACTGCCACCCAGGTGGGAATCAGGGAGTTCCACAGACCAAGCTTTGCTCTTATCCATGTTGTTCCCATTGGAAAAGGCACCAGGACAGCTGGAAACATGCCCTGTATGACACATCACAGAGTCAAGCAGCTGCCCAGGACCAGTGGCCCTGCATTCACAGCAACATACATTCGTGTCACCAAGGGGTATCAGCTGCTGACCAACATCCAGCCCTTGCTTCTTCCACCTGCTTCTCCCACACCCATAAAAATGTCCTAACTGAGTTTTCTCTCTCCCTTTTTTTTTCCTGGGATGCTGCAAAGCATTCACAGCAGGCATCACCAGTCTCTGCTTGGGGTGGGAAATATTTCCAGATGCTCTTGGAAGCACCTTTGATTCACAGCATGCTTTTTGCTACAGTTAAACAGGGAGAAAAGCATCTCCCTTCCATGAGTGTTTTTGTGGGATGGAAAAACTATTCAGAATCCAGGGCAGGGAGAAAATCTAGCAGAGTTCACTGTTTCCTTGGATTTTACCCTGTTCCAGATGCTCAAATTCCTCTTCCATCAGTTGTCACTGCCTATTCTTCTCCTGTTACTATAGGGGAAAAAAATAACATTTAAGTATGACGTCCCAAAGAGACACTGTTGTGTGTGGCTTGTTTTAGTTCCACCCTGAAAGACCCAAAACAGAAGGTGGGAGGTTTTATAATCATGTATGATGCATTTAGTAGCAAACTCTTTTTACAAAGAGAAGAAGGCAGCAAGATCTTCCTGTCACTGGAAATTTTTGGGGTCTTCATGTGAGCAACCTGACATGTGTCAACAGGACTACAGCACATCTTTTACATGCCAGAGGACCACATCAAGTCACGTGCCCAAAAAGAAAAAATTTCCAAATGGGTTCAGAAAATCATGGCTATAGTTCTGGTGCTTTATTTGGTTTGACTGTGAAGAGGACCTCAAACTGTGTAAGTAAGGCTTTCATGTCAAGAAGGTGAGATTATAGGGATGCAGAAGCCATTTGGGATGGCTGTTCTAAAGCAGCCAAATTTTGCTCCCATTTCATGTAACTGGTTCTGGGTTTTGGAAGGGTTTCAAGTAGACACTGACTCTGGGCAGGTGCAGGAGCAGGAGGTGCCTTTAGAGCCCACAGCATGCATGGGACACCACACCCTATTAGCAGTTTGTGGTCACATTAAAGAATACAGAGCCAGGTTTTCCCTCTAATTGGCTTTCTAATTTACAGATCAAACTCTTCTGTACAGCAATCCAAGCTAATTTAGGAAAGGTTGCATAGGTGGTTTGCCCTCTTTTTTTTTTTTTTTTTTGGTACAGCAGATACCACATGGGTCAGGACCTGCACTGGAAGGTGCCATTGGCACTTCCCGGATTAACCATGACAGCCTGGATTTGCTGAGCTCCTTGTGCAGAGTGTGCCAGTGGCATAGGCACAGGTAGCATGAACTTGTTTAGGAGCAGCAGCCTAGGAATGGCGAGGTCCAGAGGAGACAGCATTCTTGCAAGGTTCTTAATCCCCAGTCTGTGATGTGCCAGGATTTTCCTCCAGCTCCTGCCTCTGCAGGAACACTGCCAAGTGGTCATGATAACTTGATGTTTGGACAAAAATAATAGTTGCCTAATCTTGAAGCAGAATTAAACACACCATATAAAGACATCAGCAAAAGGTTTTAACCTACATCCACATAAAAGCCAACACTGCTTGTGGATCTCAAGCAAGCCTGCATGGCTGGAGATGGCAGGGTCACAGCTGCTTCCATGAAAACTCAGTGCTGTAGCTTCTCATCGCCTGGAAAAGCCTCCACAAACCCATTCTACTTAGTGCATTAATCCACAAAGTTCACCCACACTGTGCCCCTGAATAGGCATATCATGAGCACCCAGAGGAACTTGGACGTTGGCTCATCATAACTTCCCATACTGCTTAGAGTCCAACCATTTGGGATTTTCCAAGAAATGCCATCATGAATCATGTGCTTTTACTGTAATGCAGTTAAGAATGAAAGTATGTTCCTATAAGACATTATTGTTTGCAACTAAAGCACACGTTATGGTTGTAATTAGCACACAGAGGAAAAATCTGGTCTATGACAAGTGCAGGTGATCATGGTAATAATACCTGCACAGATGCAGTCCCTGGACCAGAGCCCAGTCTCAACTCCATTGATAATAAACCAAGGCAACTTAATGAATTTGATTGAATTTGTTCTATGTAACAGAAAAAAAAAATGCCCCACTGGATATTTTTAAACATGTGCATGCGTATGTGCACTTTAGATGGCTTGATAAATCCACAGCTATCTGGATTTGGAAGTAATCTTACCCGATCTGTAGCCAACATGCTGGAAAAATTACTTTAAGGGAAGCAAGAATAATTCTTCTTAGCCATAAATCAAATCTTTTCAGGAGGGAAAGATGCATCATGGAATTTTTTCCATTCCTCTTCCCAGAAGGTCTTACATGCAAGGCCACATTAAAAGATATTTTCAAATGAAAACTGAAAATAGTTTCAGAAAATAAGACAGCAGAAAGCACATGGGGTTTGGTTTGATGCTAAGGCAATATAGGCTGAAGGAGAATATTACCAGCTGTGATTCATCTGATGCAAGAGACTTTGCTTTCAAAACTAAAGCTGCATGGCGGAAGGGTCAAATTTTTACCTGGGATTTAGGATTATGTTATCTGCAGCTCTGCAACATGGTGGCAGAGAGAAAAGTCTCCCTGATAGTGCTGATAGCAGGAATTGGAGACTGAGGATTAAACAGCGGCACAGATAGCAACCAGCTTTCTTCTATTAGCCTTTCATACTTTGCAAAAAAATTGGGAAAGGATGCCTGCCCACGTGAGGCAGACATAAGCTCTATGCCCTGTTGATGAGGCGCTGGGCAGGAGACAGATAACTACTGAAAAAAAGTTGTATTATTGTTTAAACGGGGGCTGAAGGAATGTCTCAGAGCTTCTAAGAGGGCTGTGTTTTGGAGGAAAACTTTCAAAACCCAGGAAACACAGACGTGAAGAGGAGAGTTAAGCCCTGCCCCAACCCTCTCAAACCAAGGGCACTCTTCAGCAGCTTCTGTTGCAAGCTAAGGCTTGCTGGAGATGTGGTTGTGGTGAATAGACTTGTGGCTATTGGTATTCCTTCTTCCAGCTGCTCACTCCTGCTCTCCTTCTGGGACAGTGGAGCTGCTCAGCATCCATGTGTTCAGCCAAGGGCTGCTGATAGCCCAGAGTGTTGTGGCAAAGCCAAATGGGTGGCATCAGGTCCAGTTTAGGAACAGGCCCTCATATCACTCAAACATTTCTGTGCATGCAGTGCAATCTCCCTTATGCACCAGAGCCATCAGATATAAACAGAGGATCCCTCTGGGGATCCACAGGCTTGAAATCTGCTATGAATCAGACTGTTTTCCAGGCATTTGTTCATAGAGCGGAGGGTGTGCAGAGGAAAGGCTCCACTCCACGTTTTGGCACCATTCAGCCCCAACAGCTCTTTCAAACTCAAAAGATATGCAGACCAGACAAACAATGGAAGGAATTTTGCATGGAAACTGTATTAAAAAATTCAAAATTCACTTAACCTCACACAACCAGTAAAGAAAGTGCTGGACACCAGCAATACAAGAAGCATTACCCTGCTTTGAATGGGATGGGTTGGACAGGTGACCACCAGAGGTCTGTTCCAAGCTCAACTACTCCATGAATGAGGGTCAGAACAATGCTCTGAATTTTCTAAGGCTCCTTTCACCAATAAACCAGCCTCACACTTCTTTCCAAATGCTGAACTGCACCACACCCCCTCAAGACCATTTTTGTGCATTTTAACAACTGTGGAAGAGCTTAAGGCTCTTCTGAGTTGAAAAAACAGATCCAAATCTCACAAGTGAGTGACACAGGCCCAGCAGAAGAGCCCAGATCTTGCAACATCCAAACTAATGCCATAACCTTGCTTATTAAAGGCTGCTCCCTCCCCAGCTGCAATCCCAGGCACAACCATGCTCTGCGGGCACGTGGGCTTCTCACTCACTAAGATTTGCTCTTCCCACAGCCAGACGAAAAATCCCAGCCAGACCCCGTGATGGGAGACAGATGCGAAGCCACTCCCAACATCCTGCTCTGCCTCACGCACTGTCTACCACATCACCACCTAAATTGGATCCAGCATCATCCTCTCTGCTGATGAGGTGCAAAGCAGACGAAAGGCAGCCAGATCTCGCTGTGCCAGCTGGAAGAGGTGAGCTCTGGTGTACAGCAACAGATTCGACTCAAACGGGCGCCATCAGTCAGATCTGGTGCCAGAAGTTCAAAATGCCTCTTTACAACACAGGAATCACTTGGGCCTTGAATTCATCCTCGGTGCTGCATAACATTACTCACTAACGTTACAGAAGTAGATAGGAATGTCCAGGTTGAGCAAGAAATTGCTTGAACAGGTGCCAACACATCCCAGACTAATTGGGTAAGGAAGCCGATGTCCATCCACCCTGTTTGCCGCATTCCAGGTCTAAATTCATCCCCCATTTATTTGCTCTGCTGCACCAGGGCCAACATGAAGGTGTGTTCTGGCCATCAGAGCCAAAACAATTATTAGATTGGGTCACACATTCAAAAAGTCAAGTGGAAGAAAAAAGGCTGGGGGACTCTTCTTCTAAGGAATGGCAACAGGAGGTACATTGTGACTGGTGTGAGTTGGAGCACAGGGCTGGCACTGGTTCTTGGATTAGTGGTGGGATTGCACAGAGGCAGTCTGGAAAGCTCTGCTTTGAGGGAAGAATGTCATATGAAGAGAGTGGATAGGAAACAGGGATGAGAAACAGCAGGGAACCTGATGGGCCAATTTTGGCTGCTTGCAACAAGATTGCAGTGCACAAGAGAGGCTGGGCTTGGGCCAGAGCTTCTCAGCAACCTTTGGTCCCTGAGGTAAATGTGGTTGACAACCTCCCTGCTTAAACTGTGCAACAGGGTACTGTTAGATTAATGGTTGGACTCAGTGAGCTTATGGATTTTTTCCAACTTTAATGATGCTGTGATTCTGTCACTGAATTTCCTGATTCTTCTGGCACCGAGCTGCAACAAGATGAAGCTGAGCTGCAGGAAAACACTATGGGCCTGTACATACTCAGTGCCAGCAGGAGTCAGAGGTGGCTCAGTGCAGTGGTGGATTCTGCAGGGCCAACTCTGGGCACAGGACCTTATGGGAGAGCATCAGCCAACAGGAATTTGAAGGCAGAAAGTGCAGCAGCTGCACTGGGCTGGACAACTGGATGAGGGTGGATGAGGGTGTCTCCTTCCAAAAGGAGACAGTAGAGCAGGACATGAGCTCACAGGACATGATTCTAGTGCTGTTTGTAAGGAGTTGGCCACTTGGCAGAGGCTGGATTTCTGTTCCTGTCCTGTCCCATGCTGTCATGTGTCTTCTCCAAACTATTCACTGTACATCATCTGCTCAAACATCAGCTTCCTCAGCTGCTGGCCCTCTGTATCCACCTGTGCTGGGTGAGAGCGTGGAAGCCTTCCAAAATGGGGCTTGGCTGACCAAGGCTGTGCAGAGGCAGAAAGGGATTTACAAATAGTGAAGTGCACATATCAGTTCTGGTATGCTCAGGAATGGGACAAATGTGTGAGTGGCTTTTGAGCTCTGCACTGAGAGCCAGCATGTTCCTCTGGACTGTTTCTCCTGTGCCATCCTCATGGCCAGTCACCCACTGCTGCACCAAAAACCACCAAGTTTTACCTCTGGCTTAGCTGGATGCCAATGCAGAACAAAACAAATACCCATGAGCCTACTTATTTATTGTTCTCTGATTTCCTGAATGCTTCCCCTCCTTTTCCCAAGCAATAATGCAAGGCACAAATTATCTACCATCCCCTGACAGCTATTGATTCATGATGCTATCAACAAACCAGAACGACACATATGTCTTATTCAATGAGCAAACACTCACCCATGATAGCACTGGCAGCAAGAAGACCCAGATAAATTTTGTGAATAACAAAAATTCATGAGTACTAGAGAATTAATAAGAGTTTTAAAGTACATAGAGTACACAAAGCACTAAGGAAGACATCCAAATTCTTCCTATACATCTTTAAACTGAATTACTGAGGAACAAGGTATTTTCTCTGTAAATTATTTGTTATTCTAAGTCATGGGTAAAGAAAAAAGAAATCCACACTTTGAGAGCAATAATGGACCAGTTCTTTTCTCTGACAGATCCCCGGACAAAGTCCTCCGGGGTATCAGCAGAGCAGTTCTGCTAAACAGCAGGCAGATGCCCAGACAGCTGATGATTTTACCAAATAGATGAGTGCCAAAGATAAAACATGGGCAAAAGCAGCAGTAGATTCCTTCTCCCCACCTTTTTTCCCACCCCCAGCAACTTCATTCAGATTTGACAGTCAGCAGGTATTGTTCCAGCTTTTCATCCACATCTCCAGACAAATGTAAACCAATGTAAATCCAATGTATTCAGACTCATACCACTGACTCCTAGACCCAAAGAGAGCTTCTTTACTTGTCAGGAATGAGATGTGTCATTGCACACCAAGGTCCAAAATTAGAGGGCAGCCTTGGACAGCTTCCTTGGTATGCTCCAAGGAAGCATCTCAGTCTTCATGTCGGGTTAGATTTCCCTTCCCTTGCCAGGTGATTTTCCCTACCCTCAGATAGTCCCATGTGTGGAGGCAGAATGAACTGTGGTGAGACAGAAACAAAATCAGTTGGCAGAGAGTGTGCATTCCCACATGCCTTGTGTGTTCCTGTGCAGCCAGCTCTCAGGCCAAGGAAGAAGGCTTTGATCCAGGAGATAAAGCATGGCCATGATCTATACAAGTCCACATACATGAGCTGCATGACTGAATTTTCTTACAGCAGCTTTAATCCAGGGCTTTTCCTCTCCACAGTGCACAAGTGCAACTTTATGGAGTTTGGTACAAAATCAATATTCACCCAGAGCTGTATCACAGAAAACTCACACTCCATGAATATAAAATACCTGTGAGGAATTTCAAACATTCCTAGAGTATAAAATCAGGTATAGGGCTAAGCACCCAGAGCTTTCTTCAGTCCTTGTGGAAAACAGGATCTTTTAAGACTCTTTTTGGAAGTGAAGGTGCAAGCTAGGAGATATCTTCTTGTGTAATTCAGGGAAAAGCCCACTCTCTGGGAAACCAGTTCCAATAAATGGGTAATCTTGAGGCTTAAACTGAATCTGATTCCTTCATGACAGCTCAAGCCATAACTCCTCACTTCCTCTGCTGTTTGGCTTGAATAATCATTGCAATGCAAAAGAACTCCATTTTTCTGAGGTCAGCAAATACTTTTTAACAATTTCAGAATCCACCTGAAACACAAAAACTGGCTTTTCTCTGTTTTCTTCAAGTTAGACAAAAATCCTTTTGCATGATGGCTTAAACATATTCTCAGGTACACTGTAAAATAAATGCTACATAATCCTTCATTATCTTGTTGCCCAAAGAGTTTGGCACTACCTTAGTAAAGCCTTCTTAATCATGGAAATGGTACAGATACTTTACTGTCAGACAGAATGGACATGAGAGAAAGGGTGAGGATCTTCTAAGGGCCTCAACCAGGATTTTATGGAAATAGAAAACTAGGCAATGTTATTGCATGCTGGTTTTCAGTGTTATGCTACACCTAACACAAGGTTGGCTTGGTGACTGTCATCATTTGAGGAGAAAGAAATACTTGACAGATTTTTGGTCATGTGGCTTTAATTTGTATGAGGTGAAAGTTCATTATCATATATAAAAGAAAACATCATTCATTATCATATATAAAACAAAACATCAAAGTGTTGAAATCATTTTGTCCTGATCTCAGAGCTCCTGCACTCAACAAGGAAAGAGAAAACTGTACATTTACTATCCACCTATAAACAATTAAGAAGCACAATGCAACCATCGAACACCTTCTGACCCAGGACATGTCCTAACCATAGGGCTCATCACATTCCCAACTTTGCATCGTCTTCTTTCGGTAAGAAAGAAGTGTCAGTTCTTGAGAATGAAGGCATGGGTATAACACTCCCATCTCAGACTGTGATAACTCACATAAAAAGTCTGAAGAAACAGTTAATGAAATTTTGGCATAACTGAAGTCACAGCCAATAGTGAGAAGATTTCAGTTTTGTCATTTAAAGAATCTGACAGGAAGGTCACTAGGTCTTCTGAGTGAGTCAAGTTTCAGATGTCTCTGACTCAAACAACTCAAATCTGTATCGAGCTTCCTGCCTGACAGCACAGGTCTGGGAAAAGTGCCACTCGCTGGTGAAATTTCTCTTTGTTCAAAGTTATCAGTATAAATGAAGAGCAATCCATAGGGCTACTCAGACATACTGTTGATATCTTTGCTTTCAGCAGCAATTTCTTCTTTCTCTGAAAGAAACACTGTACTTGATCCCCTCAGCTCATGGGTTCTGGCTAGGAACAGTTCCTCCACAGTACATGGGATATTTTCTTCCTATTAAGTCTCTGTTTCACCTACCACAAAATATTACTGAGATTTTCTAACTAGGCTTTGCAAAACTTCCTCATTAACATGCCCTGGATTCTCTCCTCTTGTTTAACTGCTTAGCTCCTACAGTCTGTGTTTGTTTTTTTTCTGGAGGTAAGTTTGATGTAATCTCTACCAAGCTCTCACAACTTCTCAGAAGGCAGCACTGAATGCCTTGAAATTCCCAGAACCTCCCTTGTAAGCTCATAGCATTGCAGAGTCCATCTCTTAAAGGTAAGTGGGACATGGTGAAATCTAATGATGCAAAATCTTGCTGTCCTGAGCTGAAATTTGCCTGAATGAGGGACTTGATGTGATTCAAAAAATGGTCAGTCAGCCTGGAAAAATGCCCTTCTATTTCTGAATCTGCAATTTTCCATCCTTACCAAACCCACCACCACCTTGCCCCATGAGACGTATGCAGAGGACCAGAGGGTGCTTAGCAATCACATCTCCTGCTGGACCACTGGGAAATGGAAAGACAGAAAAAGAGCAAAGTAAAGGATCCAGATACCCATGTGCTTAATGTGGCATCCAAAGCCATTCATTTCCCAGGGCAGGAAACCTTCCCCATCCACAACGCTGCAGAAAAGAAAGCAACTGAGAAGGCGCCAAGCTGCAGTGTGGAAAACAAGGGCAGGAAGAGGTTCTACTTTGCCAAGGAACTGCTACATCCCAGCTGGAGACCCGTGTATGTGATCTATGACCTTGTCTTGGATACTCTGCAGTACTCTGCAGAGGAACAAAGCTTTGGAGAAGTCACAAAACATTCAGAAATTCCTGGGTATTGGTATGAGGGAAAGTAAAGGAAATGGGAGTTTATTTTCATTGCAAGAGGCAGAGGAGAGGCAGTGATCTAATTGCGAACTTTGGAAATTATGGAAGGCCTTGAAATTCCTCTTAACAAACTGCTGCACATTAGGAAAACGTGGCAGTGTAGAAGTGTGCAATGTGAATGCTGGCATCGCTTTCCCTGGAAGGGGAATAAACATATGGACCATATTACCAGGGAGATCTAAGGATGGGGGGGAAAAAAGAAAAAGAAAAAGGAAAAAGAAAAAAGAAAAAAAGGTATTAACGAGATCAAGAGGGAATAGGTGAAAAAACCCCAATCATGGTGGGGCACCAGCAGTTCTCTTTCTCCCTTCTCCAGGGAGAGGTTACACAGCCATACATAAATGTTTTGCTCAGCCTTTTAAAGGCATTTCAAAAGCTTTTCTGCCCAGCTTGAATTTTAAGCATGATTTGCAACAGTACTTCCCCCACACGCATCTAAGGGAAGAAAATCTCTTGCCAATGGATTTTGTGCCTAGTGCCAGATGAAAAGAGCAGCTCTTTGCAGGCTAAGGCTGGAGCTGTCCAGAAGAAGATCAGAAGACCAGGTTAGACCCTGCTGACTCTGACTTAGCATTGAAAATTTGGCTCAAGAGATGAAAGGGTGGCCAAATCTTTAGATGTTTGCTTCACAGAGGAGAGCACCATCCAACACAACACGCAGGGCTACAGGCAGCTCTCTATGGAACTAAGCAATCAAGAAAAGCTTATTCTGGATCAAGACACCCAGGAATTCAGAAAGCAGGGAAGACATGAAAAGTAGCTGGTGGAGAAACATTTTCTGAGGAGCCTGGGTCGACAGCAGAGTCTGGCATGGAAGTTCTGGGACCATCAACTACAAAGCTTCATTCAAGAGGGATCCCCTGAGAGAAGAAGAACTGGGACTAATGTCATGGGATGAATGCAAAATGGATCTCTCCAGCAGCAGCAGTGCCTGCGGGGGGACTGAGCCCGTGCTGCTGCAGGTTGGCTCTTCTCCAGAAACCGGCTGGCCAATTCAGAGCCTGCTAACAGCCTGCTGACATGGGAATGAGAAACTAATGAGGCCTTAACTCCCGTATGACTGCAGGCCAGGGTTTTGCTCAGAGCATAGCTTGGAGCCTGGCCAGGCTATGCGGGAAATCACTGCCCACATTTGGAGGACGAGGAGGGTGGCAGTGACCATGTACCATGGTGACACTGCTCTGATGCTCTGGCATGGTGACACTGCTCTGTTTCATGGGGGTCAGCTCCAGCTCCAGATATGGGGCACCAGTGTAACCCCCATGAGCACCTTTTTACTGTGCCTGTGTTAAAGCTGCAAGCACAGTAGTGACATTTCCTGTGTTTGCTCTTCGTTTCTTTCTGGTTTTCCCAATTTACAGCATAGCAACGAAATATGAAAGAGACAAAGGAAAAGCAGCTACCATAGAGAGACCAGAAAAGTCCAACATTTGCACAGAAAGTAAAGCAAAATGCACGATTTTGCTCATGGAGCAGGTCTTGGGTTTTTCTGCTGAGTGCAAAGAAAGAGCTGGTGCAGTGTGACTGTTATGTGCTGTATCTTTACCATCAATCACATTTTAATGAGAGTAAATTGAAATTCCAGGCACACATTAATAATGAATGGATGAATTAACTCTGAGGAAAAACCTGATGATGCTTTCACCAGGCTGTGATGTCTATAGGCTAACATCACATTAGTTTACTTTCTGTACGTTTACAGGAAAACTTTGAACTAAAACATTTGCTCCAAGGCCCACATCTGCAAAGGGACTTTCATGCCTTCATTTCAGTTTAACTGGAATTTTGGAAGTCACAAAATATGGTAACTCACACAAGCTACACATAGTCACCCAGGCATTTCAGCATTTGGAACAGGGTGCCCAAGGCAGTGGTGGAGTCACCATCCCTGGAGGTATTCAAAAGGTATGTAAATGCTGTGCTTAGGGACATGGTCTTTGCATTTCTGGGTTAATGGTTGGACTTGATCATCATGGAGTCTTTTCCAGCCTACTAAACAATTCTATGATTGCTATAAATGTTCCTTCAGTGCCTCAATTTTCACCAGCAATTCTCTCCAGACACATTGACCCTTAGGTCACACTGCTCACGTTGTGGCTACTGGACTTGAAAGAGCATCCCAAAACTTTTGCCTGAAATCTCAGAAAGGCCTGTTATGGCCCAGGTGGGGAGCGAAGTCCCAGCCCAAATCCCAGAACAAATGCTCTGTCACCTTTGCAAGACAGATGTCTTTAGTGTTCACTTGGGTAGCAGAAGAGTGATTTTCAAAGAAAGCAGCTCAGGGGCCCTCATGTCTCCTTTCTGTTGTGAATGATGCCAGGCTCCAGTAAGTCAGAGCAGACATCAGTAGTTTGTTGTCAGGATAAACATCAGAAATCTCCTAAAACCCATCAGCTGCATTCCCTGGAATTGCAACCCACCATTAACATCACTTAAAAGTCCAGTTTATCAAACCTTGGCTTCTTACTCTGGAGATTCCCAGCTCATTTCCCACCGTGACAGCCAAAAAAATGGCTACTTTACCTGGTAAAATCAGTTTGGCTGGATCTGCAAGTACCACAGCATAGGATGTTTACTCCATTTGGCCAGGGGATGCTTGTTCATTTGAGGGTTTTAGAAACATCTTCCTTTGCAAAGTTCAGGACATATTTCCTGTTTAAGTGCCGGGATTTTCCAGTGCAGAGTTATTAAAGAGGCCTATTACACAGGAAATAAAAGATTACATAAAATCTTGGAGATGGATGGCTTTGATGGACTTGAATCATATTTTAGCTTCTTAAGAGCTGCATGGCCAAGGCAACCAAAAATCATCCACTACACCCAAGTAGTTTACTTGAATTCACCACTCCTTTCTGTTGATGGCATCAAGAAATTAATGTCATTGGGGGCTGAGGCAGGAGTAGGTCCTGATGTTTCTCACAGCAGTGTTGGACCTCCATGTCTCCACCAATCCCAGGCGCCACTGCAGTGAATATCCTCTCTCCTCTTACTCCATCACGACATGACCTCTTTGTGGCAGAGGAGGCTTTACAGAGGGGTCTCTGCACTTTGCACTGCTCTTTGATGAGGGGCTCTGCAGAGCTGAGGTCCTTCCCCTGTACCCTCACCCTTTCCCCTCTCAGCAAGACTCAGTCTGGAGACATCCTCCCTCCAGATGTATTTCTGATCAATACAAGCCTCCAAACCCACACATCCACCCTTCAGAGCAGCTACAAAACCAGAGGCACGTAACACCCAATTTCTTACACCTTGTTCCTCAACACTCTTCAGTTTTATGGGCAAAACCCTCCTTATGCTGAACAGACCAATCACTGCTGGTTCAGACGTGGGTCAGAAACAGCTTTTTCCTCCAACTCACAGCACAGCTGGAAGAAGAAGAGACCAGACTGCTTCTTCATCTTATTTTCCCTTTATCATAAGCTTATCTTTTGGGTCCCTTCACTCCCATCCTAGTATCTGCAATCCCTTCCTCCCCACCGTGTTTTTTTCCCGGCAGCCTGTCGACATGCCTCCCGAACTTATTTATAGCATGGCTTCAGCCACCTCACATGTTAACCTATTCCATATGTTTATTCTCCTTTGTGTGAGACGGGGCTCCGCCAGCTCTCCTTTATCCCTGTGGCCTTTTATTTTCAGGTGGTGGCCCCAGCTGCTCAGCCCCTCACATGAGACCTGGTTTTTTGTTCCAGTGAACAAAAGAGCAGCTCAGGAAGGGTCTGGGGTGATGACAGACATGCCAGCCCTGGACCAGCCCTAACAAAGACAGATACCCAGTAGAAAGCTGGCACACCCTCCACAAACTGCATAGCCAGTTTTACATCCCAGTGGGATGGAAGTGGACTAGGTCACCTCTATCCAGAGGGATAGAGACTGGGAAGCATCTCTCACCAAGAATTTATCCTTGGATTTTCCCTCACTGAATTCCCAGCACTGTGTGCAAACTCTATTCTTAGCTTTTCTCATCGTGTGTTGTCTCATCCCTGTGGCTACTGTGATCCAACCTCCCAAACTGCTTCAAAACCACTGCTTATTTCTGGTGTCCCAGAGCTGGCTAGTGCCCCCAGCACATTTTCTCCCACCCCAAATCTAAGGGGCCAGCTTACCAAAACAAGCCAGGTTTGGGTGGCATTTCCTGTAGCTGCAGCTCCAAGTGCCTGAACCTTTGTATCCATCCATGAGCAACACCCAGGCACCACCACTCAAATGACTAGAAGCAAATTATGCAATGAGTTGAGCCACTATCTTAAGGAACAAATTTTCAGTGATGTGGCTGATAAAACATTGGCATAGGTGGCCAAGAGATGTGGTAGGTGCCCCATGCCTGGAAGTGTTAAACACTAGGCTGGACAGGGCTTTCAGCAACCTGATCTAGTGGAAGCTGTCCCTGCTCATTGTAGGGCAGTTGGGCTAGTTGACCTTTAAAGGTATTTTCAAACCCAAACCATTCCATATTCACCCAGCTCCCCATTTCCCTTAACTTTCTAACAAAAATGATTGCTAAACTTCTTACATTTATTCCTCAGAGCTGGAGTGGCTATGTGGCAGGTGTAATTTGCACACAGGGCCCCATAAAAAAGCCACTGTAGTGGCACATCTGCCCTTCTCACCTTGTCTGCAAGCCCAGCTGCAGCCAGCCAGAGCTCTGCTCCACAGAGCAGCCCCCAGCATGTCATAAATGTGTGGAATAATGGCTTTCCTGGGGGACCATCAGAGATTGCAGCCGGCAGTGAGAGCCCAAGGGGCAACATCAGAGACACAACAGGTCCATGTTCAGCATCAGGGCAGTTTTAGAGCTGCTAAAAGCAAGCTGAAACAGCGATGAATCTCCCCTTACTGACTCACTTTCTTTCCTAGCAGCTTTTTCCAGCTCTCTGCATGGGGCACTCCAGTTTTCCTCCTCCTGACTTCAAGGAACATGTTGCTGGAACTCCTTGGCGTTTGCATTCCTCGTGCCCTAAAGCCAGCCTGTTGTAAACTCCACATCTCACGGCCAGATTCTCCTCCCCTGACTGCTCTAGCAGCTGATCTCTCTTTTTTTACTGTGACAGCTTTTGATCCTTTCAATGGACAACAGTGAAACACCCTGTGTTTTTTCAGCCTCATTGCATCCCTTCCCCATCGATTGCAGAGACCTTGAGAGCACACTGTGACCAATACCCTATTCTTCTCATTTTCCAAAAAGAAATGTTTTCAGTAGTGAACTCCCTAACCTTGGTGTTTCTTACGTAAAATGAATCAACAACCCCAAACCCCCCCCCCAAAAAAACAACCAAACAAAAAAACACCCCAAAAACCACTACCCAAAAACCACAAATTATAAAAGTAATTTTTGTCCACCAGAATGCATCAGAACAGGCTTATGTCATCCCTGCTTTCTTCTTTGCTCCTTTTTTCAGGTCAGCTTTAGACAGAAAAAAACTCAGGTTGACAGTGATATCTCCAAGGCAATTCAAGGGTCTCCCCTAGGAAGCAGCAGGAGTCTCATTATTTTATATTCTCCCGGACAGAATACTAAATTTGGGGAAAAGCCTGCCCCAGCCATAACAATAAGAAAAGAAACTTTCCAAATTGCTCTCCAGAGCCCTCAGATTCCTGTTTCATTACCTCGGCATGAGCAGTCCCAGGTGTCTTTTTTTTAATCCCTGTTGATCAACAGGGGCAAGGCTCGGCATGTCTCTGGCCAAAGACTCATTCAATATTATGAGCAAGCTTTAATATGAGCACGGGGAAGGGAAAAACACGCACTCTGCAAATTCACTTCACCTTTTCTGTTGTAAAACATGCTGGATTTTAATGATTTCTATGTACCAGAAACCTCGGATTAGCTTTAAAGCCTTTAGTTGTAATTTTGTTTATTTTTTTCCCACCGTGCAACAAAAAACCAAAACAAACCAAAAAAACCCCAACCAAACATAAAAACCCAAAAAACCAAACAAACCAAAACCGCCCCCCACAACCCTGCTTAAGCCTGAACATAGACAAGATCGCGAAGTCTCATTTTTCTTGAAAACTGCCGTGCCAGCAAGAGTAGAAAGAGATCGTTCAGATACAAAGAGGTGGTGGTGGGGAATCAGATCCAAATACATCTGCAGATAAATATTTTATGGCCTTTCCGAATAGCTGGGTGGGATCAGGCGAGCACACGAGAGTCCTGCGCTGTGCGAGGCTGCCACCTCCTGGAGCGGGCAGCCCTGACGCCAGGGCATCCACCAGAAATTGTGCTGGATCTGGTATTTTCACCCAGAAATAATCACCTCACAGGGAACATGAACTGATGTCACCATCTGCAGCTTTTATGGAGAGTGGAGAGGTTTTCTAAGAAGTTGGTTTGGAGTTAAAATATGCAGGTGTGGAGCAGAGAGGGTGGACATGCCTGTGAGCACCTGAAAAAGTGGTACAGGCAGCTGGGGAAGGCAGCATTTCATCGGGAAAGCCACACGTTTCCCCATTTATTGCAGCTTCTGCTCTTTTATTGCAATGATGTTTCCTCCCGGTCTGGCTCCATCAGCCCACAGTCAGTGATTTCTGCTCTGTCCCCCTTCCTGGAGCCACCCAATGGCACCACAGAGGTGGATACAGGGAATCCAACAGATTTTGCTGGGTGGGCAGTGGTCTGTGAGAGGGGAGAAAGGAGAGACCTGCCCCACTACCTGATGTGAGAACGCAGGTCATGACATCTTCTGGGTGCTCTGACTCTGTATGGATCAGAACAGCTCTGTGAGGTAATAGGGGTTGATTGCAGCCCTTGTTTATGGGGATGGGACCAAACTGGGTGCTCTTGCCATGGTCTTATGTGATGGACAGGTTTTGAGTCTGGGCATGGTGATGTTACCCTTTCCAGAGGGCAGCCTGGATGCTGATGTGTTTATAGAGCTTAAAGGTACTGGTTTAGTTCAGGAAAAATGTCCCCTGCTCTGCACATAAACAAATATTAAGGGGAAGCAACCCAAGAGCAGAAGCAGAAGGTTTTGCCAAGTAGACTCCCTCCCGTTTGTCACAGGCTTGTTGCCTTAACACACACTTGGCACAAAGGTAGCAAAAATCTGTCAGGGCATAAAAGCGACCAAATCCCTTAATGCTAAGGACAGAAAAACTCACAGGTCCCAGGTGTCCTAATAAAGTGGAGAAAAGGCTGGGTTGCTCTACCCGTAGGCTGTTGGCTGCTGCCAGGCTCTCTTGCACAGGGAGAACTTGAATGGCATGCTGCAAAGAGTCAACCTGGAAGTGATAGCATGAAATGCCCCCTATATCCTGCAAAGTTTGTGCCTTCTTCCAGAGAGTTTTACTTAGCAGGAGCAAAACCATATAATCACTCTGAAACTGGTAGCAGCTCTCTGGCTTTCAGAGAGAGGAATTAAAACAAATTAGAGGTAATGATCTCTTAAATTGCTTCTGAATCTACTCTGTCACTGAGAGTTTTGGTAGATTTGGACAATCAAGTCTAGCAGGGCCCAGGGTATGCAGAGGGGTGACATGGAGTTTGGGAATATTTTCAGACTTCCCATTAAACATTAGATGTGATGCCACTGCCCCTTCTTGTTGAAAACAGTGGTAAGATACCAGTGAAAACCAAAGCCAAGAACCTGACTCATCCTGAAGAAAGGCTGTGTTTCTCACATGAACTGTGTCAGCAGAGCATTAATTGAATTCTGTTGTTAGTTACTTCTTCTGTTCTTCTGGAATAGCTACATATAGTTATGCTTCTATTTTTAGTTACTTCAGACCTAAATAAGTGCAGAGGTTCTACAGACAGAGAGACAGGGTGGTGGGAACTAAGGGTCTCTTCAGTACTCTCCATCTTTTTCTGCACTTGAATGCCGTGTCAGTTGTCAAGGCTCACAAGAATGAGCACTTACAGGACTTAGAACTGATTTTCAGAAGCCATAAATGTGCTGTACACTCTCATAGCATAGACGGAGCTGTGTTTGGCAGTTCAGATGAATGTCAGCATGGACACCCTGCACCAAAACACCACGAGTTCAGTTCTGAATGTCAAAGATAAGGTGGTGGGGCACATCTTGCTGTTAACAGATGGCTGAAGCTTATCTGTATAAATTCATTTACTAATCAAAATCAACGTTTTATGTGTTTTGGAAGGTGAAAGCAGCAGAAGTCAGTATTTAGAAGCAGGACAGGATGAACCCTAAGCCACTTAGCACAAACTTGTTTGCAATGTCCTACTAATCCCCTCCTATCCTGTCTTCATTACCCTCATGTACACTGCACCTGTGCAACTGATAACGTGGCAATGTTTGGGAAGCAGATTTCAGACAGCCCCCCTTCCCCACCGAGGGACCCCATCCAGCACTGTTTTAAAGCAGGTTTTTTATCTCACTGAATTTTTTTTTAATCCAAGCTTTTAAGGGAATAAAGCAAGCCAACCCCCTGGGAAACATGGTCTTTGCCAACATCTCCAGCGGTCACCTCTGCTTGGAGTCTGGAATGTCCTGCCCTCCGCCAAACACTGTCTCCATGCACAGAAGTCATCAGCCTTTCAGGTCATCCCTGATGGCAGCTCTTCTGGACACTTCTGTGAGGCGATTTACCTTCCTGAAAATCATACCACAAAAAGAGGAGCTAGGACGGGGCTGGGAGCAGGGCTGGGATGCTCTGTGCATTAAGGTTTCCTACAGATGTTCCCCAAAGCATGGGGATGTTCCCCTCAGTGTTTGAGAGGCCTTTGCATTATGCCCTTAATAACATGCTTTGATTTGGTCAGCCTTAAGCAGTCAGACAGATGGACTTAGAGGATTCCTATAGGTCTCTTCCAACTGAAATATTCTATTTTATTCTCTGTCACCCTGCAGCAGCCAGGGGTGCCTAGAGAATACAGCTCCAGGATTGTGCCCATAAATGCCTTGTGAAGCTCATGGCCACCTTGAACCTAATCTTGCCACACACCTGTTAAATTCAGACATCTTTCTGTGCAGGGTCAGTCATTGTGGATGAGCCCCAGGGCTAGGAAAGGGGAACAAAGAGCCCACATTGCTCCTTGCTTTGCTGGTCCCATTTGCCCAGCTGAGGTGGGAACAAAGATTCTTAATGATTTCTTATGTGAAAAGGAGGGTTGCAGCACATCCTATTACAATCTCACCAGTCTCCTTTTTTTCACTAACAAAAACTCTGATTTCAAGGCTTGCCTTTAAGGGAGAATTGCTAACAGACAAAATCATGTTTCTTCCTTTTGCATGGCAATTAACCTGGGAAAAACACCACTTGACTTAAGCCCCTCCAACCTACCTTGTTAAGCATTTAGACCAGATTTAAAATATCTTGTTTTAACAAAGAAGAGCAACGATTTGGTTATCAGACTATTTGTCTCCCAGGCACATCTTGAGGCATTGTTGGGCTAAATGCTGCACCAAAACTTGCTCCAGACAGGTGGGACTCAATTCCTGCTACAGCCCACAAGGTTTAGGCTGCCATACCAAGGAAATTGCACATAAGACTGCCATGTAAGCAATGCCAGAGTAAGGAAAAGCAGATTATCTCCAGGAGTTAATCTTCCTATTTTCCCCTATGAAAATTAATCTTTCCACTCAACGGAATTGGGGCATGAGGCCTCTATGCTTCCCACAGTCTGCACAAAGGTTTTGTGCATCCCATCCTCTGGCAGGAGTGTGGCACTTTCCCTGGGCAGGCCAGGATTAATATAAAGTGGTTAACTTAACTAGCAACATATGTCTGCCTCTTTTTCCCCACTGCCATTTAATCTCTCTTATCCACTGACCATGCAAGCCTCCTGTAATCACTGCAGAGTAATTATGTGATTATTCCAACCCTCTAAATTACAGCTGCAGCTTGGACCCCAGCAATTGTGGGTGATGCAGTAAGGCTGACTTTCTCAACTGTTAGTTAATTACAATTAGACAGACAGAAAAAAAGAAAAAAAAAAGCAACCAAAATGAATCACACAATAATAAAAACAAACCACACAATAATAAAAACTAACCTACACAATAATAATAATAATAAAGCCACCTGCCAGAAAATGCAACTTCTGCTGAGACTTTTCACCCCAATCTTTCTCATCATAAGGAAGATTAGAGTGGGAGCCATTAATAAGATGGCAATTTATGCTAATTTATCAGCACCTAAGCCAAAGAGCCTTAATAAAACTAGCTAAAAGGAACTTTATGATAAACAAAGGCAATTATGTTGTTGCTATTATTACAGTGGCATTTCAAATCCCTTTATGCTGGGGTTTATTGTCGAGCTGGCTTGGGCAGCTTCTGTCTCTTGGAAGGTGTCCCTGCTTGTGGTAGTGGGGCTGGAACGAGATGGTCTTTAAGGTCCCTTCCAATCCAAAGTGTTTTATGATCCTTTGAAATGAGGCTTTTAAAAAAGAAGAGATGAAGTGTAAAAAGATCAAGCTGCAGTGCCTCTTCTTGCCTTTATGGTACTTTCCTGAATATGACTTTCCTCCAAGGTCAAGGTCTTTTCAGTGGCATTAAACGGGCACAGAGATTTTTCTTCAAGGTAGGGATGGGAACACAGATCTCAAGGCAACTGGAGGTACAGAAGGAAGAGAACTTCCCAAAAAGCTGCAGGTTGGTTTTTAGGTTTGGTTGTTGGTTTTTTGATTTGTTTTTTTGTTTGTTTTGGTGTGGGTTTTTTGTTGGGTTTTTTCGTGGTTTTGGGTTTTTTTGCCTTTTTTGATAGCATTTGAAATCTTTTATGAGAATTCCCAAAATGTGAGTGGCTTTCTAACTGGTTAAAAAATAGTAAAATGTAAGAAATCTGAGGGAACTTTGAATAATTTCACTGATTGTGGCTTGAGTGAGAAATATCCATGAGTGTGCTTTCTGAATCTGACAAGTTTCAGTCACATTCAGCTGAAGTGTTCCAAGCTGCTCTTCTCCTGCACACTGACACTCCCAAGCTGGGGAAAAGGAGTTGGGCAGAAAGCTGGAAAGGGCATGAATGAAAAGAGAAGGGGAAGGAAGACACCTTCCCTAACAAGCACATTAAGAGTCTACAGGTGAGCTCTATCAGAAGCAGAAAATATGAAGTTTTGAATCCATGATGTTCTAAACCCCACGGAAATGAGTGGAGAAACACCTAAGGAGCACAGACGATGTCTTGACTCTGATGCAGAACCACACACTATTGCACCTGGGTTGAGCTGTGCCCACAGTGGATGTAAATCCTATGGGGGTGTAAATCTTCATCACCTGCAAGATTTGATCCAGCATTTCTGTCTGGACTTTGCTTTCCTCCTTTCTATTCAAGCTTATCCCTCTGTGCTGCAATATAACTTGAATGCAGGTCTTCCACCACAGTTAAATTTATTTACCAGGGAACATCCTGCTGTCCATCCAGCTACTCCTGGGTTTGTTCAGGGCTTGCAAAGGGGCAATGAACCGGAAGTGTGACCCAAACTGTAATTGATGCCATTGGCAAATTCAGAGCCACTCTGGGGACTGAATTATTTTAAGAGTCCATTTTAAGAAATAAATCATGTTGGGCCAAATGCCTCATGGTGGTAATGAGCAGAGCCCTGAAGAAAGGCAAATAAGTTTATGTGTACAAATACCCATGGGCCACTGACATTTTCCCCACAGTGCCTTGAAGAGACAATGTCATGTTTTTACAATGTGAAATCACAGGGTGATAAAAATTAAAGGAAGAGCAAAAATTCTCAAAACTGGTTATAAATTGCAAAATGAACTGCTTTTCCAGCAAACCAATCAAAGAATATCCTCCATCTCTGGAGGGAAGATGGAGAGTGGCAAAGATGCACTTTACAACCCATTCTGCTGGTAGAGACTAGGGGTCTGCTGACATTAATTTTACACATTCCCTTCTCTTCCCTCAAAAGAAAATCGAGCAAACCACTATGATTTAAGAAATGATAGCCCAGCAGACTTGCACTGCAGGCAACCTTCATCAAACATTAGCCTCTTGGCTGCACTGCAGAGCAGTCAGTTTTCAGTCTGGTTTAGAAGATCCTTATTTTATCACTTGCTGTTTATGATCAGAATATTTCATCTATTTTCACAAAAATCTTCTGTAAAACTCCATATTCAACTGAAAATAGCAGGAGTTTCCCAGTCGTATTTGGGAAATAGTCATTAAAGCTCAGAAGGATTTTGCTACTGGCATCATTTTTCAAAAGATATTAGAATTGATTTTGCTAAACCACACTTCAAAGAAATAAGAGGGAAAACCTTGGCAATTCTTCTAATCTGGCTTTGTTTGCTCTGTACTAATTTGTGAAGTGTTAGTGTCTGCATTTGTGTGAACGAGAAGCAACTACAGCAGTTGATAATTTCATGTATATACCACATTTGGGCTACAGAGTTCAAGGACCTGAAGAAATGCAGGAACATCAATGAACCAGCCAGCCAAAGATAACATGAATCACTGGTACAAATGGTAATGAAAAGCAAATCTTCTGGTTTGCCAAGACTCCTGTGAGCCATTGGCAGTGCCTCCACTGGAGGTTACAGCCAAAGGAAAGTCTTATATATTCATGAGACGAGCAAGTGGTTCAAAAATGCTCCTGGACTTATAATAGGATGAGAAGGGAGTAAAAAAACACCAAACACCTTTAATGGATTACCTACACCAGGGAGTTAAGCATTCTCAGGACCATTGCCAAGCCCTGCTTGCATTTACAGTATGGGCTGCTGCTGTGTCCCTCTCAGAGCTGTGACACAGCTGTGGTAGTGTTCATCCAAGCTGTGGGCAACCCAGCTTCTGTGCTGCCTCAGTCCAAATCTGGGCACCCCCATGGCTATTCCAGACACCTGTGTTTTGGATGTGTAGCTGGGGATAATCTCATTTCTCCTGATTTTACCTAGTGAAAAAAATGACCGCAAGAGCTGAAACACAGAAGCCAGAAATTATGAAGGATCAAGAAGCACCTCAAGAGGGATGACCTGGCTGGGGTCTCAGCTGTAGAAACTGAGATGCAAAAGAGAAATGTTTGCTGAAGCAGAGCCTAGAGCTCTGAGCTCCTTCTCTTATTGGGAACTGCCTCAGTGCAGGACTACAGAATAAAGAGCATTTTGCTCAGACCATAGGATACAATGCCCCTCATCAAACAAGCTCAGTGAGACACCTGCGACAATGGATGATGACAGACATGAATCCAAATGCCAAATCTGCTGCAAGAGGAACCAAGTGAGTCTCTCTCCTTCTGGAGAGGTGCTACAAGAACCACATGGTGGAGGTAGGGATACTCTACTCCTTCAGCTCTGTGTGGAGCTCAGTGTGGAGCAAATCCAGCACAAGCCAGATATACAAGATCCAAATCATCACTCAGCCTCAGCTCATGCTCATTACCCATAATACTGGAGACTTTTAGGTCAGGGACAGATTTGGGGTGTTAGGGAAGGTTAAGTGACAAAAAATAAGTTTGTGAAGAACACAGCTACCTGCAGAAATAGAAGCAGCCAAGCAGGACAGGAGGGGGATCTCCATTTTGGATCCAGTAGCTGCAGGGCAGTAATGTCCTTCAGTGAGCATAGCCTGTGGTATTTTAGGCACCTCCAGAGAATACCACCTCCACCTAAATGACTTTTTAATCAGTCTCAAGCACTGCTACCCTTGTCCTAAGGGTAAGGCCAAGCATGCTGTTGGGAGCTCCATTATCTTTTTGTGCTCAGCCCACACTGTTCCATTTAAAAGATTAATGAGACACATATTCTCAATCAAGAAGCAATTTCAGAAGCTCCTATTTCCAATTGTCTGCCCAGTCCAGCTAGGAACATCATCTGCCCTTCTTTTGGCAGGGAATTTCAGCAAAACATCCTATGGATATTTATTTCCCAGAGTAGGATTTGCACATTGATGGATTGAATATTGATGGTGTTGAAGCCAGATCTAATGGTGCACTGAGTGTGCTGAACTGTCCAATAGTAATTTGGGGTAGAAAGGTGCAGAGATGAGGATACTCAGGCTTTTTCCTTGAATGATGTGATGTGTTTTGCATTTGAAGAACACATTGTCCAGGGGTGAATAGCAAGAAGGTGAATAACACCTGGCTGTAGATAAGTGAAGATCCACAGATGGTGGATCTCAGACAGGCTGAGCTCCCTCAGCTGAGCATAAGAGGACTTTTCCCACTAGACAAGGTGTTTCCCTATTTCAGGAATTCATAATTTGTGTCTTGTGGGCCTCACCTTGTCCATATCATTCTGCGATGTTATGTCTGCCTCCAACATGAATTCCTGGGAAGTTTTCCAGCCCATATGTAGCTCAGCATCAAGCCATGGCAGAAAGGTGGAAGGGGAGACCACAGCAGCAGCATATTTCTGTCCCCTGATTGTCTTAAAGGTAAAACAACTGGCAACACTTCAACTTGAGACACTCAAAGTCGGGTTATACGACTTGCAAACAGAAGACAGGAAGCCAGAGGCCATGTTCTGCTCTGTCACCAGCCTGGGATGCTCAAAGGGAAAGGTTTTGGCTATGGTTTTCACGGAGGAAAAATCAAGGCACTGGCTCAGGCTCCCATCAGATGGCAGCCTAAGCTGAACAAGCAGTAGAAAAGTCAAGTTATAGTAATGACATTTGACTGACTCCAGAAGCCTGCTGGTTCCTTTTTGGGCATCTCTGGTCAGTATCACCTTGTTTCTTCTCCTGGAAATCAATATCCTCATAACACAACTCCCAGTTTTTCAGCCGTAAATTAGCTCACATTGCAATTTGTATTACGGCACTTAGAAAAAAAATACACATTCAGCTCCACTTTAACTGTTTTAACAGCACTCAGTCGGCCTCTCAGGAGCTCCCAGAATCACTGTGTGTGCTGGCTGGTCTTCTAAGAGGCCCATCCATCTCTGTCCCTCTGCTCATTCTTTTACAGCTCTGCAATGTTCTTATTTTTTCCTTTACTTTTAGGGCTATTTTGACAGGTTTCATAACCCTATTCCTCTTACTCAGAATAGCTTGCAAGTGCACTCTGATTCTTCCACAAATCTTCCTCTGGAGTTTGTATCTCCCTGATCCTCTCTGGTAACAATGTGTACACCAGCTGCAGGGTCTTGAACCCCTGGGTCCTCCTCACCAGATTTTGGGGGTAGACTGTGCAGATATCTACCTTTGCTGGTTTCCTCCACCACGTTTTTTGCATGGCTTGAGGTAGGGAGAAACTCAAACTCATGAACAACTACAAATCATTTGAAGTCTTGTCTATTGAACCAGAGGGTTATTTTTGCTTCTAATTATTCCTGGGATCCTACATCTGGCAAATATCAGACTGACATGACTGATGATGGATTTGGTGCTAGCTTTTCCACTAAAGCAATTAGTGTTAGGATGAGTATGCTAAAACTGAGTAATAGTCATTCTTTTGTCATGTACATGTGGTCCACAGCTTCAAGTCCTGATTCATTAGAACAAGTTTTTGTTTCATTGGCATTTTCAGCACATTTCACACATTTCAAGTTCTTGTTTGTGTCTACTTCGCATTTTTTGGTCTGAATAGTTGTTTTTTATACCCTTCTTTAGACTCTTCAAGGTACATCCACTTACACTTCCTGTATTTTTCTGAAGCATTTCAAATAATACAGCTCCTCTGGAGCCAGTGGGGCTCTCTTCAGATAGCTTACCATGAATTGCCACTTCAACACTTCAGGTGGAACTGGAAGTATTGGTTACATGTGTGATTCCCTGGCCAGTGCACAATCATGACCATGGTGGCTTCCAGTGGCGTGTCACACTCAGCTGCAGCTTCTGTAAATTTACTCCACATTAGTTTTGAAACCGGATAATTTTTTTTGGTCAAACATGCATGTATTATACTGTTCCCCATATCATTTTCAAGTACAGCCTCATGAAATACTCTCAGGAGTGTATCTGCTATCAGTAGTGGTTTTCTTGGTTTATTCTCTACTTCAAATCCCACAAATGACATTGGAATTGCATCCTCTACTGCAGGAGTGACAGTCCCTTTAGTGCTGTGGATACACAGTAACCGGAGTTGGGTTTTTGCCACAAGCTTTGAATCAATACATAAAATTTCTCATCAAAAGCCCTGGTACCAGACACTCTCACACAGCTAAATTCAAGTTTCACAAATACATAAGAATTTTTCACCAAGTTCACATAAGAAATACCTTGTCAAGGCAGACTAAAGGTCTAGCTGGACCATACCCTTTTTTAACTCATACTTCTTGCATCAGCAATATTCTGTGGGAAGCACTTCAGCACTTTACCTCCTTGCTGTGGAAAGAAATAAAACCTTGTACATCTTGGGAACATGGTTCCTTTTAATTTCATTTTAAGCAGCAAAATGCTCCCATCATTCCAATGTAATGATTCTTGCATTGGAAACCACAATTAGCTGTTCCCCGTTAAGCTTTTCCTTGTCGCTCATGATTTTACAGATTCCTGTCTCCTCAGTTGTATGTACAGAAACCAAGCCAAATCTTTCATTATCCTTGCTATACTTCTTCCTGCCATTCCCATTTCTAGTAGATAGGTTTTGAGACAGGGGAAGCAGAACAGCACAAGATCTCTTTGAGGGTTTTGTACAACAGCACATGGTATCTTGTGGTTTGATCTGTATTGTTTTCCTAACAGTTCCTAAGCTGCAATTTGGGGGGTTTTGACAGCTCTTGTGCATCGAGGTGCTGCTTTCTTTAGAAATTTTTATTACCATCTCAGCTGTGAGAGGTGGCAGTCAGCTCAGAGCCTCTCTGTATGGGTACAGTTAGGACTGTGTCTTTTTCTGAGTGTATCACTTTACAGTCCTACACTTTTACAACAATTTTGTACCACACAAGCCAGAGAGACCTTGAGACACACAAAACATTGTACAAGAGGAGCTGCAAAAACTCCTCTGCTCTGCAGCTATGAGATACACAGTGACATTCTGCAATATGAAAAACCTTTCCTGGTAATACTGATGTTTAGGTGAATCTGCCACCGTTGGAATCTGGAGGAAAAGGCTGACATTTCACAGCAGCCCCACCTTTTCCCTTTGAGAAAACCTGTTTGGTGAGATTAGCCCCTGAAAGACAGTCTCAGCAGCTGCAAAGAGAGATCTAACCATGGGCATCAGCAAATGTCTCCTGTTGTTTGTGTCTTCTGCACCTCCTGTTTGCTTCTTTTGCAGCCCAGTGTAGTTTGTATTTTAGTCCTTTCTCTAAAGCCCCTTTTTCTTTTAGCTATAGCCTATACTTACCTCCTGGTGCTTTCCATCACCTTGTGGCAAATCGCTGCTCAGTTTTTTAGCCTTTGCAGCAGGAAATTTGATTTCAATAAGGTAAGTAACACCACAGATCTATTTATCTGAAACTTCAATGGAATGTTTAAGAAATAAATTAATGGATATCTGGATTTAAATCTTTTTGAATTTTTTTGAATATTTAATAAACAATATATTCTTTATCATTATATGCTGTGTAAACATTTTGGTGGTGCTATTAAATTCTTTACTTCCCAGTAGGGATAAATACTCTCCACATATACAATAGTGCTGCATACAAAAGTGCCTGCATGTTTTATCTTTATAAATACTGATAAAAGAGGTAGGGAAATTACAGACTTGAAAATAAAAAGCATCAATATTGTTGACTTGCAAAAAAAGAGAAAGGTTACATCCTCTTACATTGTCTTGCAGACAGAGAGGAAAATCTTCATCATTCAGGAGGAAAGATTGGGGGGAAAGGCATTGTGATATATATATTCACTACAATTCAGTATAACAAAGCACTGTGAAGTACAAGTAGTAAAGTCTAAAAACTGTGGAAATCATTGCTATTAATATTATACAGTTTGATATATATTGATATCATTGGGAATATTTATTAGTAAAAAAGTAGAAGTGTAGTAGCAATAATATAACACTTGCTCTAAAAATGTCCAGGTTTTCTAGGTTTTATTCTGAATGCTATATTTCACATAAAGTGCATTTTCTGCATTTCTCCAAATTTTTAAGTTTTCTACATTAGACCTCAGAAGGAAAAAAAAAAGGCAGGGGAGAAACTCAAAAAGACAAGATTAGTTTTTCTTTTATTTTACAGGTTTTCCCACCTCTACTGAAAACACAGAACAGAATTGGGACATCAAGCCAGGCTCTTGATCTTGTTGAGTCCTGGCTTTCAAGAGACAAACTGACTCATACCGGTTTTGTTGTTTTTATGTGTAAAATGCCAGTTTGGTTTTGCCCATCTTGAGTTTCCTTTCAGTCAAGCTTGGTCATGAGTATTCTGATGAGGGCATCTCATGCAGCTTCCACCAGCACAGCAGAGAGATGTCCTTTGAGCACAGATGCAAATCCAGAAGAGCCAAGGTGTGCAGCATTTCAAGACAGGCAAAGCAATATTTTGCAACAACATCACCTGTAGTTTGTCACAGGTTTCACAGAGCCCAGCACTATGAAAGCAGAGGACTGTGCTTTCACACAGACAGGAAAGACTTGCTGACCCAAAATGGTGACCAGCAGATGGGGCCCTCCCTAATACTTCATAAAAATCCCCACTCATCTCCATGCAATGAAAATATAAAAATATATTTAAAGCAGTTTTACTTTTACAGTGCAGTTAATTTATCATCTTGAGCCAACTGTGCAAAATCTCATGGCAAGTCAGCAAATTTAACCTTATTTGAAGCAATCCCTCAGAATAATTTACCAAGTGTACGCATTTTTGATTGCATATCCTTTATGCCTCCATTATTTTTTCATTAACACATCTTAAGTTAAATATATGATTAATTACAGATAAAACAATGGCTCTTTATAACTGGTTTATTGCAAATCAAACTTAAATATCAATCATCCTTAGGTTGTTTCAAAAAAGGACTTGAAAAGCTTTTAATTAACTTTATGCTTTCTCAAAACTCATTTAATAAGTACTCCCTCCACAGTCCAATGCGTAGCATCATTTCTTGATTTTCTTCTACCAAGATTAACTTTCTTTCAGGAAAACATGCTGTGGTGGACTCAAGGGTTTGGGCTCAAAAGAGAAGCAATGGGGTGGAATTCACCAGCCTGTTATACAGCTGGTCACATCTAATGATCCTTTTGGCCTTCAAATCTACAAAGGTAAAATTACCCCTTCTCTTTCCCCTCCCTTCTCCAAACCAGTAGTTAAAAGATGGCAATCCACATGAGTTAAGTCTTGTACTTTAATTACTAGTTTTGTGTTTGCATAGGAACCAAATAGTTCAAAGTTGAATGTGCAGTAATTAAAGTATTTCCAGATGTGTTCGGTGATCCTGCCCTGTTTTTACAGCCTCCAGCTGTCATATATTTTCCTTCAGTGGCCCTATTAGACAAGAAAGTGAACAATTTTATTTTAAACTGTGTTTTTGAACAAGAAATATTCCCGGATGTCAGAGATGGTGTGACTAGTACCTTGATAATGAAATGTCTGATCCAGCAAAACACTTCAAGATGATCCTAACCTTCAGTATTTGACTCACTCCCTATTGACTGAAATCTCTGAAAACACAACAGAGCAAAGAATTCCAGACATAATGTGAACCATATTGTGGAATTACAAATGGGTAGGAAAAAACCTTTTCCACTAAAATCTGCTGAAGAAAATGTTCTAATTTTAAGATTGTGCTGGTTTCCCCTTTTTTCCCGTGGTAGGCTATATAATATGATTATTTATCATGCTTATGTTTTACATTGCTAAGTGAATACTTGAGTTCCAAACTTACTTTGCAGATGAAACAGAAATAATGGCATTATCAACACACAAGGAAAATGTTTTTAGCACCAGGAAAAAGAAATTCCAAAGTGCGAAATGAAAATCTAATCTCTACCTTGGCAATGCCTGAGTGCTCCTGCCCATCCCAGCAGGAAAATTACCAATGGACCTAGCAGCAAAGATGATAGAAGAGGTTTCTCATGCAGAGAGATGTGCTGTAAGCAAGGGAGCAGAGCTGTAAAATTGTTAGGATGAATAAATTTGTGTATAAGGCAAAAAAACTCCATCCTACAAACTCAAAAAAGCTTAGCGGCTGCTAAGAACTTGACAAACCTTCTTCTTTTCCTGATTGGTTTTGATGGGTCCTAATTAAAATGCTATCTGGCAACTTTTCGTGAAATCAGAAAAGCTTAAAAGAGTCATCTCTCATGTTTTCAGGCTCTGAGCTGTTCCCCTCCACACAAATCCACCCCACCCACTCAGGAGATTAAATATAACAGTTCAGACAAGATGAAATGCAGTGCTCCCACAGTTTTATTTGATTTATTAAAAGGAGAGAAGGAACCAAGTGGGAGGATATGCTAGTTTTGGCTGGGGTAGAGTTTATTTTCTTCATAGTAGCTGGTACAGGGCTGTGTTTTGGATTTGTGCTGGGAACAGTGTTGATAACACAGGGATGGTTTCAGTATTGCTGAGCAGAGCTCACACAGAGCCAAGGCCTTTTGAGCTCCTCACCCACCCCACCAGTGAGGGGGCTGGGGGTGCACAACGAGTTGGGAAGGGGCACAGGCAGGACAGCTGACCCCAGACAACCCAAGGGATATCCCAGACCATATGGTGTCCTGCTGGGAAAAGGAGGAAGTGGGGAACACTCATAGTGATGGATTTGTCTTCACAGGTCACCATTACACAGGATGTAGCCCTGCTTTCCCGGGGATTCCTGAAGACTTGCCTGCCCATGGGAAGCAGTGAATGATTCCTTGTTTTTGCTCTGTTTGCATATGCAGATTTTGCTTTCCTTTATGGAGCTGTCTTTATCTCAACCCATGAGTTTTTTCACTTTCACCCTTTTGATTTTCTCCCCCATCCCACCTGAGGGGAGTGAACAAGCAGCTGAGTTCCTGGCTGGGTTAAACCATGACAGAGGAAAATAAGTCAAACATTCTAGATCCTTATGAAAAGCCAAAAGCATCACTCTCCATTTTCAACATTTCTTTGAAATTGCTGCACTGCATTTTCAAGCACACATTAAGGTACCAGGAGGGGATGGAGTGAGGAAGGAAGCCTGGGTCATCTAAGGATGCTGATGAGTGGAGGAAAAAGCAAAAAGATAACTTTTCAATTGCCAAGTCAGCATCCCACAACCCAAAGACACAGCAATGGTACCACACTCTTGGACAAGAGATGGGACAGGACAGTGAGGCATTTCTAGCATCAGCCATGCCCACACCTCTGAGCCAGAGCTCCGCCCATCTCAGGCTCAAGCAAATGAAATTGTGTAAAATATTATTCCATGAAGAACATATTCTCCCAGGTATTAAAAGGGAAGTAGGGAACGACTAAACAAGAAAAAGCTATCTCACCTCTAATCTGCCTCTCTGGTTTCTGGGAATCTCAGCCCCACCTATCTGATTAATCACCATATCCTTTAATTCTACTTTTCTGCATAAAAACGTCCAGCTGTCTCATAACCATCTCTTTCATCTTTGCTTCAATGGCCTTATTAGTTTTATTGTACCACCTCTTATGGCAAGCAAGTCCTCAAAGGAGTACATCCTTTCTATTCCAAATAGAAATTGGAATTTTATTGCTGTTATCAGTGCTGGGATGTCCTGCAGGTAATGTTGTCTTCTAGTTGACTACTAGTGGAAAATAGGTGGGGATCACAAACACAGTATCTGTTGTAAACTATGTAAGCAGATTGTCCCTGTTGGACCATGTTCATGCCAATAACATGGGGTGGTCAGACACTGCAAAAGCCAGTTCTTTCATACCAAATCAGCCAACTAGTCACCAGTGATACCACAAGTGCCTCTGCAAGACAGTGGTGGTTCTGCCTTGTCACCTAATCAGTCACCTGTAACCCAGCCATCCAGTGTAGTATACACCCATCCAACCTCTGCCCTTGGTCCATCACTGGCCACTTCTTTTTCCAAATAAAGATTTGTGAAGCTTTTTCCCCTAGTGCTGCTGTGGGCAAGGTCCAATTACATACAAAGTGTCCTTGTCTCTCTCCTTCATAGACAAAGGACACAATTTCATATGCTCTGGATGGTCTGTATTGTCCCGAGCCCTCGTGGTCTCATGCACCCAAAGGCCAGAGTCATCACACCACAGCAGGTGAATCCATTCATCCTCATCTGGTCATAAGTACTGAACACTTATGGACTGGCTATGACTAATGACTGCACTGTCTCCCAAGTGTTATTGCAGTGACTCCCAGAATAAACTTCTCCATGATTTTACCAGGCACAGAAGAGAGACTGTTATCACCAGGCTCTTCCGTCTTGAAAACAGGTCACTTTCCCATGGCCTGGGGCCTCCCCAGCCTCCTACAGAACAGCTCAGGCAGGCAGTGTTCATGTTAATGGTCATGTTAATCAAGTAGGTAAAGAGAACATGAAACTTGCGGTCTTTAATGCACATGTACACTTTACCCCTGGCTCTGTTTGGCTACCAGTCTGTCACCTCTCTCCTCAGAGCATCAGCCAGATGCTCTTTCCATGAGTCAGGGAGAGCCATGGCTCCTTGCCTTGGAGAGAGGATGGAGAAGCAACCTGAGTGCAGGGAATCCAAGCAACTCCCTTGCTGTCAGCACCAAGAGAGAGCACTCTCATGAGCTCTTCTTGGCTAGTGAGGATCCTGCTGTGTGTGGTGTGTGGGTGACTTCAGGAAGGTCACCAAAAGTAGACACAAAAATTAAATCCTACCAAAAAATGCTAGTAAGTTCCCTCACATCTTTTTTGGTCTGAATTCAAGCTGGTCCTCCTGGATGTATGTCCCTGGTCAGATACTTTAGCACAGCTCTTTCATCTCAGTCTTCCTTCCAGGCATAGCACCCTCCATTCAGACTCCACACCTGCTCACCGGCTGCCACCCTACTAAGCCTATCTGCTCTCAGTTTCACTCTTTAGAGGACACAATGATCAGCAGGTGAGAGAAAAAAACACAAACATTTGTCATGAAAATTTTTTAATCATGTCATGTCACTTTTAGAAAGAACAAGAGATCTACAGTCTTCATTAACTGAAGATTTTCGAGGATGGTGTGCCCCTGGGCCAAACCTTCTTGGCATTTTAGAGGTCAACCAGCACCTCTGTCTTCAGATCAACTCACTTGCATGTGACAAAGGATAAACTTGTCTTCTGAGCCCTAAATCTTCTCACAGCTAGTTCATTTTCTCCATGTATCCCATCAGGAAGCACATCCTTTCTCCCATATTGAGTAGGGGAGCAAAATGTCCTCGAATTTATGATGGTGATCCCACATTCAACAGCGTAAGAAAAATAACTTAGGCTGCATTAGCTCTTGCAAAGCAGTGCTTTTGCAAGAGTAAAATCCTGTGATGGGAGACAACAAACTCAGTACTGCCTGTCACATCACCAAACAACAAAACTGAACCTCCTTTGAAATACAGCAGGTTAAACTGATTTCTCAAAATAATTAGGTTCTTCACCATATGAAAACCATTTTAATTGAAGAGAATTGAATTCAGCTCTTTCAGCAAGTATATTCTTGTGTTTGTTTAACTGGACTCATGGGCATGTGGGCATACCTCTCCTATAAATTTCTTTTTGATCCATGTTTATACATGCCTACAAAGAGATCCCAGTCAGAATTATGCTATTTCATGAGGATATCATGCAGAGATTATCTTCACTTTTTTGGAAAAAACACAAAATAAAACCTTTGTCCTTTGTAATTTGGCACAAGAATATAAAGCAAATTATGAATTAGAAGGGCGAAACACGTAGACCCACACAGCTGCAAAGAATAGTAGTTCCTTCTGCCACTCACAGCCCAAGGAAGATAATTTTCTGCCATATCACTCAGCTGGTGAAAGGAACATACATGGTTTTATCCACAATTTCTCAGTGATGACCTCTCAGGGATGTGGCAGATTCTTTCCTTGATCAGGGCACTGGCAGGCTGACATTATTGCAATCTTGCAGTGCATGGGGGGTAAGTATAAAATCAAGATAGCACAAAACGGAGACACTACTCCCAAGCTGAATTTATAAACAGAAAATACTGTGCTGTGCCTACGTTAGCATAGAAAATGGGGTTCATAACTTGGCATACATACTTTCAGATTGGTCACATGAATGTCTTTCTAAGAAATGTGCTATGAACTCAAAATCATGAACTCGACACAGATGCTCATGGCTGATGTGCCTTGAGCTTTGTTATGCAGGAGACGGGACTATAAAATCATAGCGGTGTCTTTAAATCTATAAATACAGAGCTCGCCTTGTGATTAAATCATCACACACCTCCACGAGGAAAGGGAGTTATTGTCTCCCCATCATGGAGTGGGAAATTAGGCACAGCTTTACACCAGTCCTAATTATCTTCTCCACCTATGGGTTCATAATGGCTCACTGTGTGGAAAAACTCTGCTGTGCAAGTCATTCGTGAAAAAGACCATGACTCATTTTTAACCTATCCCCATGACAAAATAGCCCAAAATGTGTGGTTGTACACATGCCCTTTCCGATGTCAGCAGGAAGGCTCCAGAGATGGGGATGGAAGACAAATGCAGCCCCAGTGCGTTTCTAGGGGGCTGGAGAAAAGAGGGTGGTTCTGTCTGTGGACCCTTTACTCTGCTCTGAAGGATGTATGAGATGTGCTCTCCTCTGAGCTGGGATGACCCTAGGAAGGGCAGGTAGCTCCTGGGCTACAAGCCTTGCAGGCCTTCAGCCCAAGGCATGCTGAGAGGAGAGGTCTGAACATAAGGAGCTGCCTCTCATCATGAGTGTGAATTGCAAAGGGATTTTGTGCTTCACACAGTCACTTCTAAAGAGGGGAATGCTAGCTATATAATTTGTATTTCACATGCCAGGCCTCTGCAGAGACTCTGGATTCTCATCAGAAATGCCTCGTAGAAAGAAAGCCTGCAGGGAAGGGCTATTTTACTTGCTTTTGAATTTTAATAGCAGACTATTTTGTGCTGTTACCAGGCTCCTTGAAAGCATCTGGATTCTCTAGAGAAAAAGATCCCCAGGAGACATGTTCCATTTGTTTCTTGTGCAATGCTCTGTGGGGGGATGGTGGTCGATAAACTTCAACATGTTCTAATCCAGGACTGACCAAAAGTCATTTTAACTGGGTTTTGCTTTACCCACAGTAAATGACATTGATGATTGTAGTCCATTTATTGTGGGACAGGCACAATGAACAGTGTGCCATGGCATGAAAGAGCAAAGAGCTGGTATGAGACAAGAGGTCTGGGATATTTGGATAGAGGTTGAGTTTTTGAATTAGATTTATGATGGAGAGGAAGGAAGATTTCAGGCAGGAAGAGACCTAGGGAATTACTCTATAAATGTCTCTGGGCATTACTCTATAAATGTCTCCAACTCTCCTGACCCGGAAAGTCTGAAGTGAGAACCCATCCTGGGGCAAGAACAAACCCCGAGAACCCTGCTCTTATCTCCTTTCACTATAGGAGGTATTGTCATCCTCCAGAGTGGATCCCTCCTTTCTGCTGTGGAGGATGTCAGCATTGCTGCTGGAGGATCTGATTTAGGAGGAACCCAGAGATCAGTTTAATCCCTATGTGTCAGTGTTTACATGTAGTGTTTACATGAGCCACACATGTGAGCTTCTGCTGAAGTATGTGAGGACCTCATCAGGGCGCTTGTGGAGTTGGGAGAGCAACTGAGACATGCAGGTGTAGGTGTCTGCTTCCCTACAGGCTGAACCATTCCCTGTTATCCATGCAGTGTATTCACTTGCAGTTCTATTTGCCTGCCCATGCATATCTGGTCAGTGCATTTGAATGGTTCTGGTGTTCTGCCCATCCTCCAGGACTGTACAGGTGTCTCATAGATTCTGTGTTGGACTTATCAGCCTTCTCTCAGAAGTCCCAGGACCCCCATAGCCTCTGTACTGCACTAAGTGCTGTCACCTGGGGAATGCAATGAGCCTTAGATCTCCATTGACTGAATGTAAATCATGTTGTAGTGGGCATCCAGTCTAAGCCAGCCCCTGGGCTTCCATCATCAGTGCAGGCAGTGGCGACATGTTCACCCTGTCACTCAGCCACACCAACTTCTGCACTGCATCTTCTCCCCCACAGCTACCACAGCAACTGCTTCCCTGCAGCCCATGGTGGCCTCTACCCAGCCTTCAAGCAGCCTGTCCACCCTTGTCACCCATCAGACCCAAATGAGTGGCCTGTCCCAGGGATTTCTCCCTCAGTGTGTTCCATGGAATGACAGCTCTTGTGCTGGAACGTGGCCTCAGGGAGTGAGAACAGCTGCTGAGCTTGTGAAGTTACCATTTTCTTTTTCTACCAACGCCTGCAAAGCAGCAAAAGGCATCAGTTGTCGTATGATCAGGAGTACAAAAAAGGAATATTAAGAGTAACGTTGCAGACAAATTCTGCACTACAATACTGACTCCAGGAACTCCAAGAAGCTGGCTTAGCAAAGGGTAAACCTGAATCTTCAACAATTGAAAAGCTTTTTCGTCTCCACTAAACAGCCTTATTTAATTAATTCTCATCTTCCCCATGGAAGATGGGGGGAAAAATACGGACCCAGAAACAGAAGCACAAAAAGGTTAAGTATAATGTCTCAATCCACCTGGAAAATTATAATCAAATTCAGGACTAGACCTCTGGACCCTTTGACTCCAGGCCAGTTCCTAATCCAACCTTAGCTGCAAGCCGTTTGTCTAGTGGTGCAGGAAAAACTGCACTGCTTCTGGGCTTGTGTCAGTTTTGCTGCTAGCTGGAGGACTGCAGCCTCCAGGGTTGTCTAAGCAAGCACCTTTTGCCAAAACTGAATGTAGAGTGGCTTATGCAGTTTTGCTTGATTTACTTGTTCCTTTGATGTGCAAGGATTTAGTGACATGCTTAGCAATACGGTAGCATGAGACTCGTTGCATAAAATCAAATCACTGCTGGGGCAGATGTTTCCAGATTTAAAAGCTTGATTGGTACTACACACACGTAGCTGACTAACTGCAGGCTGTTTCTCCTGAGGCTCAGCCTGTGAGGGCTTTTCAGGACCCCTTTTAGTCCCAAAACTGCAGTAATAAGGCTTAGAAGTCGTCCTTTGAACCTCAAGGTGAATGTTTTAGGTCAGTAGTAGCTGATCTATAACATTCAGTCTGTAACAGTGTCTCTAAAGGGCTGCTTTCAGCTCTGATTCATCAGTAAGTGCCAGCCTTCTCCCCTCCCTTCTCCACCTCTCCACCCCGCCAGCTGTGGACATGGCCAGGATGACCTAGATACTTGTCACCTCCAGGCTGGATTTTACCTTGGTTCACAGTTTTTAAAATAGGACATAAAACAGATGGACAGATCCTAGCTGGTTCACATAGAACTGCTTCATGCTCTGGGACATGTCTAGTGATGTTCAAGGTCCTCTGCTGGTGATGGGCATGCTCCCAAACACAGTTAGACTCTCCTGGTGACCCATCAGCCACCACCTGAGCCTGAGGGGACAGAGCAGCTCCCAAATCCGTGGATGAAGCATGTGACATCAGTGGAAATGAGGTATTTGCATGGCTGTTTTTGAATATTCCACCTACAGCTGCAGAAGCTTAAATATCTTTCTCAGACTGCCCATGCCATCCCTCTCCCCACCTTCCCCCTCATCTCCTCCCCTCCCAGTTGCAATGAACTAGGAAGCTGCATTCCCTAAAAAGCTCCATCTACTAGGAACAATTAGAGCATGACACCAAAGAAACAATATCCTCTTCTGTCCTTCATCCAGCTGTGGGACGAAGATGGTGTGATCAGAAATGAAAGTGCTGGCTGTGTTAGTTTTTCCATGATGCAACACAACAGTTCTTTAGGGCTGTGATCCTGCATGGTTCAAGTCAATAGGAATAGAGGGCCCAGGACTGTTTATGAAGGACTCTCAGTATCTGCTGGTTATCACTGCCTTTGAGACTATAAATTACACTGCAGGTAAAACAAAGGCAACGACCACAACCTCTGTAAGAAACAATGTGTAAGTTTCTAGTCACTGACAAGAAGCTTGAGATACATTTTCTAGTTTTGCAATATCTGAAAGATTCAAATGGTCTCGGTATCTCCTCTGCTCTTGTTTTGACAAGAACGAAATCCTGGACCATGCCCAAGAGCTGCAGGCACTGAAGATTGCTGTTGGGGGTGTAGGTTTGAGAATTTTGTAATGAAAATCCTCCTTGTGAAATATTGTCGCGAAATCTCCTTTGAAACTATGAATAAATCAAGCAGAATGTCTCCTAAAGTGTCTTGGTCTTTCCTAGGAACATAGATCAAACCTTCCCCACAGAATACCTTTGTACAGATCAGAGACCTGGTTCAGTTAATCATCAGACAAGGCCCAAGTGCTCATGCAGAGCTCTCTGCCAGACCACAGCCTGAATCAGCCTCCTTCACAGCACTCCAGGTACAGAAATCACCCATTCGGTTGACTTATGCGTTAAAAATCCATACCTTTTCTTTTCCTCTTATCTGGTAAGGATATTCCTGATAACAGAATCATTTATAATTAAATAATTTTTTTAAATCACCCATTTCACCCTTTAGCTATGTCAGTTATCTGACCCATATTCCACCAAGAAGTAATTACTGTGCATTCTAAAACATCCATCCATCCATGCATTTATCCATCCTGTCTAAAGTATTTATGCTCATATTTAGGTGCCAATTTCCAGCTATCACAGAAATCCTCCCTCCAGGAACCACCTATCTCTTGGGAGCTCAGCTCTATGTCTGACAATGCTGTACAGAAGCAAGTTGTTGGAGTGTGCTCCAGTTGCTTATATCTGTGAGGGCTCCCGTTGGATTAAATAAGATGGATTTGGAGAGTACAAGCCAAGTGTAAAACAAAAGGCATCAAGTAAATGTGAAAGAAAAAGTCTTGATGATAGGATGGGGATGATGGAGGTGATGAAGCAGGAAAATGCACTCAAATAGATCCATACAAAAAGCTGAAGATTTGACTTAAATACAGCATTTGTACATAATCTGCCAGATAAACAAGTACATAAAGAGTTATTAAAAGTCATCACGATGCCTTGGGGCACCTAGCCATGAACTGCCTGGTACAGAAGTGGTGCCTGCCCTGGAGATTCAGAGCAGTCCTTGATGTGTGTCCTCTGCTGTCATCTAGTGACAAAAGGGAAGAAGTAACTGAAACAGAAAGAAAATCGAGGTGAAAGAGATGCCAGTTCAAGTTGTGCCTTGGAAGAGAAAAACTAGGCATTTTGAATACCTGAAGCTCACTATCGGCAGTGAGGTCTCAACTGTACATGCAAAGCCACGATAGATATTTTAAAGATCTCTCCCTCACATTGCAGGGTGGATTTAACTCCTCAAGGGTTGCCTGCAGCCAACAAAATGGGTGCATCCAACCATGGAGGCTTCACCATCCAAGGGTGCCATCACAGCCACTCCTGTGGGCATGCACCTAGCCCATCCTAGATGTCTAGTTCAGGGTGAGGCATCTTGGTCCCTAGAGGAGCTCATTTGTCTCCAATAGCCATGAAGGGAGTGGGAACATCTCCGATGCCGACACCTGCATGGCAGCATTCTAGAGCTAGGCAAGATGACTGCTGTCCCTTAACTGGAAGGTGACCCTTACATGGAGAACAGGTCAGAACTTCTCCTGAAACCTTGTTGTTCCTATCCTCATTTTTTGTTGATTTTGCAGGGGAAAAAACTCCAACTAGCCAGCCCACAGAGCAACTGACTTTGAGAAGAGACCATGACCTGGTGGCTTTCTTCACACATAGCAATGAGTTCCTCCAGCCTTTGAGAAAAATGTCCTGCATGGGGACATGTCCCCTGTAGGGACATGCTGGAGGCAGCAAAGAGCATCATCAGCAGCTGGGAGAGGTTGAAGGCAGGAGAAACTATCTGGAGTGAAATGAGGCATGAGAAAAACAAGAGCTGATGGTGCATACAAAGAAGGAGACATCAGAAGGTCAGAGTTCAAATGCCATGTGTGACCTTGACTCTTTGTGTGATTTAGGACGAGTTGTTTCACCAGTGCAGCCCAGTAAAACAACAGGATACTGGTTTCCTGTGGGAACACTCCAAAGGCATTAAAGTTTGCTGGTACAGAACATCACAATGATGCACAATAGCCTGCAGACACTCCTGTTTGAAAGAAAATTCATGTTTCACCAACAAAGAGCTGATTTTCTCTTTCTGCTTTTTAAATATTATGAATATACAGTGGTTAGAAAACCCTAGGTTTTCTCTTGTCAGCAGGCCTGAAGCAACCTAAATTTTGCCTTTGTTTGTCTTTCCCTCACAGTATTTTCCAGCCATGTTGCAAAAGTGTGGAGGAAACACAACCAACATGGACCCTCTCTGCTGGTAACAAGCGCTCTGTTCCTTCGGTATCACTATGAATCACTTCATTAGGTTCACAGACCTACCAAAGGATATTTCAGAGATTTCTTTGCAAGTCTTGAAAGTAAAATATTAAGTACAATCAATCATTCCTCATGACAGTTTCTTTATCCATGAACTATTTTTATTTATTAGAAACCATTTATTTAAAGGCCACAGTGCATGGGAGAGGATAGATACAAAAAAAAAAAAAAAAAAAAAAAAACCACCACTTCTTGATCCTAACACCAAAATATGGTGTATTTTTCTTTGTTTTCCTGTTAGAGTCACATATTTGAGCCACAGCCATGCCTTGAACAAGGCAGAAGCATTACTGATGCTCAACAAGGTCCCAGCATTTAGGCATCATGCTAAGGGCAAAGACCTGGCTCTCAGAGTGGGCAATTTTTCTTTCACACAATCAGCAAGCAAAGCTTGACAAGAAACCCTGAAATGATTGAGAAATGCCCTTCTGTGCCAGATGTGGTCCCAACACACCTCTGAAAGGATGAGCTCATGCTGGCAGCTTAAACCTCAGGGGGTTTAAGAGCATGAAGCTTGTTGAGATGGGGCAACACTAAAGATCATACTGGGCATCAGGAGGAACACAGGTTCATGCTCCCAAATTAATTCCTCCTGCTACCTCATAAAGCAGAAGAAAATCAGCTGCCCTTTCTGTCTTTTCAGGCAAAGTGGGATATTTCTGAGCAGGATTAAGGGCTTTTATGCTATCCCACTGGTAGAAGCAAGACGAGGGTGAGGCCAGGGCCAAGATCTCAGATTGCTCTATTCTTTACCCTTCCTCCACAGCACAGAGACACATCTTTCCACTGAGATGGAGTTTTCTTACCACCAAAGGGATGCTGAAAAGAGTTGGCAATGCACATCACCTTGGAAGGTGCTGCAGGGCCCCCCTGCCCTAAATGGTAAGTATCTGCATGGAGAAGACATAGTACACAGCAGCAAAAACAAAGGCAACACTTTACAGCAGCATATGGTAAAGGCAGCTCAACTCAGGTAAATATGCCATGGATGAATAATAAAATGCATCCCATTTGCTTGAAGTGGAGGCTGTCATGGAAACCCTGGCAGTGAGTGGCATGATTGAGGGGATTCAGTTAGAAATGACAGAAGAAGAGTCTAAGTTTCTTGGGAAGCATCAGAATTCAGAGATTAAACACACCTAGCAGGTCTGAAGTCTGGGCTCAGGAACTCCTCAGCAGGTTGTGCACATCCAGCCAGGCATCTTCCAGTGCCTTTCCTGCAAACTGGAGTGGATTTTCCCCATTAGACTTGTTGAAAGGGTCTAAGCCTTGCAGGACAATAAACATCTCTGTGTGTAAGTACTTAGGCTATCATGGGAGAGATTCTTTTTAACAGTGAAAAAGTGGTTGTTGTGGATATCCACCATGAGGTTCGGCAGCAGAAACTAAGAAAAAGAGGTAGAAGGGCTCTGTGTGCCCTCCCTCCAAAATGAGATCAAGGTTATGGTCAGTGATGCCCTCCCTCCAGACCAGCATCCTTCAGTGCTGAAGGCTCAGGGAAACTCCTTGCCTTCCATTTGACCTGAATTAACACGGATCGTCTTTTTCCAAAGCTGGATTTATCCCTTCCTCATTGAAAGATCACAAATCAGGATGCTCATTTTGCTCTGTTGGCTCGCAGATACGCAAGCACCCTCCTCCTGGCACTCATTGATGAGGTTTATGTCTTAATTGGCATCCCCCAAACCACTCCAGCACGAGGACAGACAACCTGGTAAATGAAAGAAACTGCCCTTCCTTCAGTGCCTTTTCCAGTGTGCTTCCCTTTCCAGACAGCTCGAGCTGTTTTATCACTTTCTCCAAAGGAAAGCGCTGCCGAGTCCCCAAACCTCACAGCAGCAGGGCTCTGTAGATAAGGCAGGGAAAATATTTCACTCGCAAGGAAACTGTGCTCATCTTGCACTAACGTCCCTGTCCTCTGGAATCCAAGGCAATAATTACAGCAATTTGTAGATAATTATTTGTTAATTAAAAACAGGCTTGCTGGGTACAGTTACCAATTTCCTCCGCTGGCTGCATAGGGCTGCACAAGGAGACACTGGGGGATTGTCAGTCTCATAAAATCGTTTGCTTGTTCTGTCGAGAAAAAAAGTCCCCAGTGGGTCATCTCCCCCCTCTCCTCATATCCTGGCAGGTCTGATTCATTCTCCTAAGACATCCTCAATACAGATTTGTGCCTGGCTTTCCCTTGGTGATTTCCAAGGAAAGTGAATGCCACATTCCCCCACTGCAGCCTGTTTTCTCAGCTAATTTAATGGCCCTTTGCTCACACACTCATTTCCAGACACTTTTAAGTCAGTAGTTCCTAAAGGAATCGTGACTCCAAGCTGAGGTTGTGAACCTGAAAGAAGCTCACCTCCATCCCACATTTATGCGAGTCGTAATACATAAACAGTGAGATGGAGTTACAGCTGAGAACAAACTGAAGCTGCTGGTTTAAATAGTGCTGCTGGGGCAATTATTCTGAACTTGATTGGGCAATCTGGGGTTCATGGTATCTTCCCAGGCAATGTTTCCTGGCTAGCTGTGAGAAGAAGCAATGAGAGGATTTCAGATGTCCCCCACTAAATACTGCATCCACAAGGAGCATACCTTGGGATGATGGTCCTCATGCCTCAGGATGATGGCCCTCATGAGTATGAGGATTTTCCATCTTCTGTGTCCTCTGTCTCTGTTTCCGCTGTGGAGCACATCGTCTCCTGGTTCCGCCACATCCACCAGCCTGCTCCAGGGCCTCCCACAGCTCCAGAACCAGGAGTATTATTTAGCTCTGGAAGCTGGAAAGTCACATTGCTTCTGATCTACTTCTGGACTGAGCCGAGCATTCATTTCAGATGCCCCTTCTTCTGTGGCACTGAGGAAACAGCTCATGGAGACCTGAGAGTTGGCTCTGTGGGTTCTACACAAAAATAGTACCAGTAGCATCAGTATAAACCCTCATGGAAAAGGAAACCCACAGGGTAGTATCATGAGAGGTGAAAGCGAGCAGTGTCCTTCTCCTGGTTGCAGCAGAGCAGCTTGGAGCCATAGTAACAAGGATGGGACAAAGGAATAACATAGATATTTTCTCATTATGTGGCCAGAAGCAGATTGTTTCCATCTCCCTTAGCAAAACAACGGCATCAATGAGAACAAACCAGTAATAATGGGGAGGGGAAACAAATTAGGCTGTCAATATCCTCTTCATGGAAAAAAACTCAAGGTTGTTAGTCACACAGGGCTGCTTCGCCCCTCTAATTTTCTCCTGTACGTGGGCTTTCGTGTTCCTCTCATCACCTTAGCAGCTCAGTGCCTGTACCATGTGCAGAGGAATCACAATTAAGCAAAGTAGCTGGATGTCATAATATATGGGACTATGTCTCTGCTTCAGCAGCACAGAAAGCTAACGAAGAGCTGAGATTAAACACTGGGTTAATTAGTACGTTTAATTAGTTCACAGTTATTAAATCCTTTCAGACCCTTAGATAAATCGTTCAAAGTACAAAACATCCCTTGGAAATGCTCTGTGTACTCCCCCCTTCTCTGTTTCCAGGTAGGTGCGGGGCTGGGAAGCTGCAGTCTTCCTCTTGCTGCTTAATGCAGGAGTGGAGTCTCCATCCAAGTCTCAGTGGTCCAGCAGCAGTCCCTGAGACTACGCTTGAATCTGCAAGGCTGACAATTTGCAAATTCCCAGTTCTTCTGAGAGGGGACAGGGCGGTGCCCTGCTAACATGGACAACAGTTAGTAGAAAAGCAATAAGGTTGGGTAAAAAGCAGGGAGCAACAGTTTCTTTTAACTCCAAGCGACACACAGATTCAGAGGTTTGCTGTGGACTTAGTCACAAAGCAGTGTATCCCTTTCCATGTCAACTTCTGTGGCTGCAGTACATAAGCATGACAGCCCTGCAGGAAGAAAGAGCAGGAATGGGTGGAGGAACTTCTTACACAGACTTTGGAGCATTGCCAGTCACTGTTCCAGTTAGGCTGAGGGACAGGAAAGGCTCCTCCAGGCTCCTGTTAGCAGTCTCCCATATTCACAGCACTGAATGATTAGCCTGTGATTTCCATGTTCATCCCAATAATCCATGCTACTACACAGCAGAGAGCTGCTAAGGTCCATGGAATCAGCAGACCTTCAGAGAGCCCATGGCTGCCAGAGGCTGTTCTCATAAAGGATTTATTTATGGCAGAGGAATCCAGTTTCTGAGATCACTGTGGAGACTTATCCAAAGCATTTATCACTTGGATAATGCGGGGCTCTGAACAACACAGGTGCAATGAGCTCAGGCTCTGGGCAGGCTGGAAAACTGATACCTATGGAGTAAAATCCATATGCTGTTTTCATCATAGTTCTCTAAGAAACTGATGTTTGGGTCCAACAAAGGAGGTCACAACATTTTTAGCACCAAGCCTTTTTTTCCCTAGTTATTAACTGCTGTGGTGGTGGGCAGGGAATTCAGGTTCTCCTGATGCTGAAGACCTAAATCCATAGGCTGAGAATTAATAGGGGCAAAGGGCTACATTAGATGTGGTTTGCTTAAGGGAGTTCACTAACAGTAAAAAAAAAGTAACAGTACAGGATTAAGCTGAGGGATACTCCTTATTGCACCAGGAAAGATATCCCTGAACAATGACTTACCCAGTACTTGTTTGTGATTCTAGTAATTATAAATTATTAGAAAGCAGAAAGCAAAGGCTGGGATAATGTACTGTTACTCAGTAAACCTACATTTTGAGAACAAGACTACAGTTTTTTGGGAGATAATGTCTCTCTTTTTTCCTCTGTGAAGTTGCAAAAGAAAGGTATTTAATCCTTCTAAAAATAAGTATGAACGTGTATGCTTCCAGAGTCTACAAAATATGTCTGCATTAAAGCAATGTGGAGACATTTGGGAATGAAGTAACTAATTTGATACTCATAAGAAACCATAGCCTAGGACTTTGTCTCAGAGAACTGGGCTGACCTTTTAGCAACTGATGATAGCTCTGAAATGAATTCTCATCAGTGAAAGCCCAATCTAACATCACTTAAAATAAATTAAAAGCTATCACTAGCTTCTGCAGATATTGGACTAGACCATATAAAACCCACTTGAATCCTGGGAACCCAAATAAATTATCATGGTAAATCTAAATTCTAGTGAAGTCTTACAGGCTTTAAAATATTTCTCTGCAGCCCCATTAAGAATGGGTTTCTACTTAGCTAATGAATAATTCATTTTTTTTTTCCTCTGATATTACCACCACAAACTAAGCCAGCACAAAGCCCAACATTCCAGACTCCTTTTTGTTCACAGCAGATCCAGAGCATGTTTCTGTTGAAAGAACAGTGCAGAGAGTAAAGGCCTGAGCATAGACATTGCTTCCCCAAGAAACAGCTCTTCTGATTTCCTGCTATCCCCACAGAGCTAGAAACAGCTCTTCCCAACACCTTTTCATCTCTCCATTTCCAGTTGCTTACCCTGGGTCATGGTGTAATGTGACTTCCAATATTACCAGGATCTGGAAAGATTAACTTTCTTTTAGGAGCTGGCCCTCATACACAGCTTTTTCCATCTCCTCCTGCTCATTTTTGAAGCACTTGATCTTCATTTCAGAAGGATAAAACCTTGTTGCAGAACAAACCAGCCATCTGGGATAGCCCCACAGCTGTTTGCACAGGAGAAATTCTTGCTGTTTAACAAAAAAAGAGATGAAAAGTGCTGGCCACTTCTCCTCAGGAATCACTCCTAGCAACAGCAGGAATGGATATCACACAGATTACTCCCTTGAACCATTTGTCATTGCATCCTTTGTTCCAAATGCACTGCCTTTAACACAACCTCACGTTACACATCTCTCAGCCAAATTCACCTTCAATCCTCTCTTTCTTTTCTCAATGAAGGACCATCTTAGAAGACAAATTCTGCTTGTACCAGAAACATCTACTGGGAACATTTCACATCTCCTAAACCCATACATAAATACAGAAGAACCATTATTTCTCATCAACCTTTTAAACCTCCCTCCCTGTAGACACCCTGACAACCAGCATCCTGCTTCCCAACCCAGACTGACATTACTGCTCTGATCCACAAAGAGCACCAGTGCTCTCTGGAAAGCTTTTAGAAGGGCTCTGCTCTGCATTGCTAGAAATTAAATCTACATCTACAGCCATGTCTTTGTCAACACCTGAAACATCTCCAAAACACCCAGTCTATGTACCAGAGAGGAGCAGTGCTGTGAGTCAGCTTCAGCACTGCCTCGACCTATGTGGACCTACTCAAAGAACCTGAGATCTTCAGTCACCCCTGGGGCTATGGTTTGTGGTTCTGATGTTGCCAAACTGCTGGCCAGTGAGGATAGCATCCAGCAGTGAAAAGAAGATGGGCAGCTATAGGAACTGAGGCCTACAACCCTGAGATTATGCTGTGAGATGTGTGGCTAAGGGATTCCTGAGGGCTTGAAGACTGAAGGGGGAATATTTTATCAGGTGAAGGCCGGGTGACCCTCACCATTGCAAGAGGTGGAAGAAGGAGTGATGCTCAGCTGTCATGGCTCTGTTCCACCCTTGCACAAGACCCACAGCCTTTGTGATCCCTCTCTTTGTTACTCTTGATATCCCTCATTTACAGACAAAGGGGCTGCCCCACCACTTACACACCAGGAACAGAAGATTTTACTACAGGCTCACTTCCACTTCCCCCAAAAGTATAGTGATATCATTTGGTCTTTATAGAGAAGGATATTCAGCTGGATGGAAAAAGTTCAAGTCCAGTCCAAAAACATGTGAGGCCAGATTTTACTGTGTTATGCCCTTGCCTTCAATTACCCAAAGGTGGTCCTGGAACAGATGGGTCTGAGGGGAAGGACCTTACCCCTTTCCTGGTGTGTTTAGACATTTTCACTGGTGCTACCCTCTAATACTTCCTCAAATTAATTGTTTATTTGGCCTGAAGAGGGTTTTATGAGTCAAATAACCCTGGAAAAAATATTCTGGGCAATGTGGCAGAACAGGAGAAAAAACCTACAGCTGAGAGCAGTAATAAATGCACCATCTGTGACCAGGCACAGAGAACACGTAACATGCGCTAAGCACTCATTACATACACGTTTAATTCTCACATTAAGCCAGGAGTTCCCTGAACGACAGAGCCCTAATTTTCGACCAGTTTACATCCTGTATCTCTGCCTGACACTGCAGCAGTACCAGCTCCTTCCTGCACTGTGATCCTCTAAGAAACAACATCACAGCAGTGTACCAACATACAGCAAAGCTCAAGGCTGGCCCTTACAGGAAGGTATGGTGATTTGCATTAAAATAAAACTAATTTTGCCCACTCAGGAGTACAAAGACATGCATGCCCGTGTGTTTCCATCCAGCACTGAGGTAGTAAACCGTGTGTGTACAGGCAGTCTGCACGATTCCGTGCAGTGGCACAGAGGACAGATACTGGAAAAGCTGCCCTCAGTGCCTGAGGATGTGCTTCTATCCCTCCCTCTACCTACCCTCCCTGTACCCCACCCCTGAGATGTCCTGTCCTACCACTCAATGTCTTTCTCATCCACCTGGTTATGTCTGTGCCCCTGCCTTGCAGCTCTAATTCCTCAGGATGGCAGGTCAGAGCTCAGGTCAAGACTGAGCCAGGGGTGGGGACATCAGCTGACCTGAAGCAAAAGCAGAGGTCAAGGAAGACCCTGGCAAGCAGCTTTGGATTTTGAGGACAAGATGCTTTTCATGCACAGATGAAAAGAATTACATGGGAAAGTTGAAACCAGGCATCTACAAAGCTTTCCTCTCTCCTTCCCATGAGCCCCGCTCGTTTCTTCTAAATGCAGTCTCTGGCCAGCAATTTCTTTCTTATCTGGGACTTTACAGCAAGGCAGGGATTTGTCTCCCTACAAGCAGTGTCACTACCAAAGCTGCCTCCCAGCACCTCCTGGCCCTGGGGCATCCCACTGCTGCTCTCTTGTGTCACCCACAGCGCTCCAATGATCAAAGCACAGCAATGAGGCAACCTCTGACCACAAGCACAGCAGGCATGTTCAGCTGCTGCCTTCCTGCAGTGATGCTGCAGAAGAGGGACAGGCACAAACCAGGCAAGTAGAGCAGCAAAGACTGGGCTGCATGGGGAAGCAGCACTGACTTTACATATTTCATAGAATCACAGAATGTTTTGGGTTGGAAGAGACATTTAAATATCTTCTAATTTCAACATTCCTGCCATGGGCAGGGGACTCTTCCACTAGACCAAGTTGATCCAAGCCCCATTCAGCCTGGCTTTGAACACTTCTAAGGTTGAGGCAGCCACAGCTTCCCTGGGCAACCTCTTCCAGAGCCTCACCACCTTCACAATGGAGGATTTCTTCCTCATGTGCAATCTAAATCTACACTCTGTCATTTTAAAGCCATTGTGCCTTAACTTTTCACTAAAGGTTTCTCTGTCTTTCTTATAAGCCCTCTTTAAGTTTGGAGGGCTGCAGTAAGAAAGAAGCCTTCTTTTCTCCATGCTGTGCAGCCTCAACTGTCTCAGCCTGCCTCCATAACAAAGGTGCTCCAGCTCTCTAATCATCTTTGTGGCCTCCTTGGCACTCAGTCCAATATGTCCATATGTTTCCAGTGCTAATGACCCAAGATCTGGATGCTTCAGGTGGGGTCTCACAAGAACAGGGGGCAGAATCCCCTCCCTCACTCTGTTGGCCCTACTGCTTTGGATGCAGCCTAGGATACAACTGGCTTTCTGGGCTGCAGGTGCACATATCTGGTCATGTCCAATTTTCAGCCCACCTCTATGGCCAAGTCATTCCCTGCAGGGCTGGAGACCCTGTTGGCTCCTCCTCACCATCCACCCAGACCAGCTGGAAGGACAGACGGGCACAAGCCTCAAAAATAAACCGGAGAAAAGGTTTATTCGTCAGCAAGGCTTGCAGAGCAGACCCAAGTCCTGCGACTCTTGTCAGGAAAAGCGAGGAATGTCGAAGGCCTATGGTCCCTGAGAGAAGCCCAGGGCGACGGGAGAGTTGCTGAAGGTCCCTGAGAATCATCCCCAGACCACGCTGCTGCTGTAGTGGTCCCAGAGATCAGTAGGATCCCCTACTCCTCCCACGGGGATCCTTTGTGTCCCAACACGGGATCTCTCTCGCGGCCACGGAGCACCTTCTCCCACTACCGGGGATCCCATCCACACATGCCCCGTTAGGAGCCGACACCCCATAGGAGGAACTACATTTCCCAGGGCCGCTTGCGCCCGGGCGGCGGAAAAGGTGGGCTGAGTGGCGCATTCTGTTCCGATTGGCTGGCCGGGGGCACTCCGAGCGGCCATTGGCTGGAAGGGCGGTCAGGTGGGGCGGCGGGCGGTCTGCCGCCTCACGTGGGGCCGTGCGGGA
>VWZU01017909.1:153034-213154 GCA_013397095.1 Sterrhoptilus dennistouni | reverse complement strand
GGCCGCAGCCTGGGCGGACGGGGGCGGCCTGCGGGGACCTGGCCCACGGCCGTGCTGCAGGACGGGAGACGCGGGAGCCCTGCAGAGCGCTTTGCTGAGCTCCCAGGTCTGCTGTGCGGTGGTGCAGAGCCTCTCGGTGTGTTCCCCCGCTGTGCGGGCTCAGCTCGCTGCTGTCGCGGCCGGCGAGGCTTTGGAGTCCCTCGGCAGGTGCAGAGGAGCGTTGTCACCGGGATGGGCTGTGCTGAATGTGCTCCCACCTGTTCTGTTCCGGAGAGCGAGCCTGTGTGCTGTTGTTTTTAAAGCTTTTTCATAGGTCTTGAGTCACGGACATCCCGGTTTAGAGCCGTGTCAGTAGAACCATCGATAACACTTCCAGTGACGTTTGTATTTGGCTCCTCTTGTGAACCAAGATAGCCTAGTGAGCACTTCAGTTATGGAGCACTTTTCCTTGGCATCGGATTGTGTGTTCCCGTGTTTTTTGGTGTTTCCAGCTGGCATAGTGGTGGTTGCACACACAGAGTCCCTGTTTCAATGTAGAACTGTGCAGTTTTCAGTGTTTGTGGATGAATGCGAAAAGGACTGGGGTACTTGGTGGCAGTTTTAAACAAAAGTGAAAGGGGATAGATTTAGATTTGTAAGAAAGAAATTTCTCACTGTGGGGATGATGAGGCACTGGCACAGGTTGCCTAGAGAAGATGTAGCTGCCCCATCCCTGGAGGTGTTCAAGGCCAGGATGGGACCTGGAGAAACCTGGTGTAGTGGAAGGTGTCCCTGCCCATGGCAGTGGAGTTAGAACTGCATAACCTTTAAAGTCCCTTCCAGTTCAGGCCTTTCTGTAGTTTTACTGACCCAAAAACCGGTTTGTAGCATGCTAGTATTCCTGCTCACACATAGGTGAAGCCTGATAAGGTAAGAAGCTCATCCAGTGCAGGTTCTTTTCAGATATAGTTTGATGAATAATGCAAGCTAGAATAAACTGATGCTAGAATTTGCAGTACTGTCATTCATCCCCCTTTCCTGTCCTCCAGACCCTTGCTGCTTTGCTGTTGCCCTGTGCTGGCAAAATGTGGGGGTTTTGTATTAAAATGGGCTAGGAATTTGGTCTGACTGAAATCCAGCCTTATTATGGCCAGGTTGTTGGAATGTGCAGTCTAGTCATTATAGTCAGGATTGTCACTTTTATTGTACATTCATTCTGGTAAGGTGTGAAGTGGTCAAAACATTTCTGCTGCAGCCTCTGCTGCTCCAATACAACCCTCTGGGTATGCTCTTACTTCCTCTTGCATGATGCAAGACTCCTACTCTTATTTAATAGGTCCCAGAACAGCTTGATGAGGTGGCAAAAAAAGCTCTTGAGAATGTGTTTTTGCTCTTTTTTTTGGTGTGTTTTGTTAAGGAGTGTTTGGGGAAGGAAGCTGAGAAAAACATCTGCCATTATACATTAAATGTGCATCCAGTATAACGTACGTGGTGTGTTCTGGGGGTTTGCTGGAATACAGAGGATAAGCACAACAGCTTCAGGCATGTTAGTGCATTAAATACCTTTTACTTTAACCATACAAATATGAGGATGCCCAGATGATCTTGTTTCTTGCATTAGTTCTTCCTTCGAGTGGAACACTCTGCAAGGATGGTTTGCCCTGTCTGACTCACTAGGTTCATGTCTTTAAAATCTTCCATGGTTCTTACATGGAACATGGAAAGCATGTTATACAAGCCTGTGTAATGCTTTGCCTGTGTTGGTAGTCATTCTTAAAACTATAACATGCTTTACATCTGGTGCTGTTTAATTCTTGGTTTGTTCTGTCTGGGTGACAGAAGTAGATGGATTTGCACTGGTTTGCCTGGTACAAAATCCCTAAAGCACTTGGACATTTTGAAGTCATTGGGACTATTTGGTCCCTTCCAGTTAAGAAAAAGATGAAAGTGGTTGGAAAAGAGGCAGTTTGGTAGTTTAATCAGCACTGGTTTTGGTTGTTCTCTACAGTATTATTAGAAGGTGAGCTGGAAGGCCCCCAGCAGATAATTTTGCTTTGAAGGTCAGCTTTGTCTCAACTCTGGTGAGCTGAGGAGCAACTATGGGAGTTATATTTTGGATGCTATTACTATTGCTTGCTGTCTTGGTACTGACTTAACACTTCCCTTAAAAAACTAATTAAAATTTGTATGTCATTAAAAAGCTCAAATTAAGACATTACCCGTCTCTGTACATGGTCAGTTCTACTGTTTTGCTGTTAGAAAGAATTTGTAACAATTCTTTTCATGAAACAGGACAAAGTATTTCTACTTTTTTTCTGTAAATCTTTTTTTTTTCCCATGGTCTCAGTGAAGCAGTCTTGATTTTGAGATGAAAGGAGAAACATCCAAGGCAATAATTTTTATTTTTCTTTTGCATGAGTAGGTTGTTTTTCATGGGACTATTGGCTGCATTGTTTTAGCAGTTCAGCAGTTTAGGGCACATAAACCACTAGTGAACAGATTTGAAGATTTGAAAGATTGTATCCCTGTAGAAAGGTTCCAACAACAAAACTGATACTGAAAACCATCAGAATGTTCTAGAGCCTGTTGTAATGAATAATGGTGCATTACTGGTCTCTCCTGTATTAGTAAGAAGAGTTTGGAAGGGACATTACTGATAGGAATATATACTTTGCCAAAACACTTTACATCTTCAGAGCACTTTGTTGCTTTCTGTATTCTCAGCTTCCCAAAGATGCAGATATATCTTGTTAATCCTTGCTGTTCTCAGGAAGAGACTCTGCCTCAGAAGAATGTTCCTGCCTAAGGATTTGTTTCTCTCTGCTTTGAATTCAAAAGAAAAAATGGCACTAACTTTTTTCTCTTTTTGTTTTTTTTATTATTTTTTTGCCCCTAAAGAAACAGTTACTTTGATTTCAGTAAGAACTGAAATAGACCTGAAGTGGTGTGTCCAGCTCAGCTGGAAGAAGAGCATGAGCACAAAGTGTTCCTGCCAAAAAACAACAAATCTCTTTTTCTTTTACCTCTAGGGCTGGGTCCGATCTGTCCGATCCCAGAAGGAAGTTTTGTTCCTGCACATAAATGATGGGAGCTCTTTGGAAAGCCTCCAGGTGGTTGCTGATCCCAGCCTGGAAAAGCAGTAGGTCCATTTGAAATTACTGGAGAAATGTATGTGCTGAGCAGTGCTTGGAGGGGTCTGCTTAGGCTTCTTTTCCTGTGCCAGGGACTTGCTAACCACGTTTATCCCAACCAAGAGACACTTCTAATAAAAACCTGTCACTTTTCTCCGCATTTGTCCAACATTCCTGCTTTGGCCTAGATTCTACTATAGCTTTGTCAATCTCTTCCCATTCCCACCTCTGCATTTAACAATTTTTCATTTCATCAGTTAAGCTCTATGGCTACAGCATCTCTTGTGAACCTAAGTAGTCCAGCTAAATTAACAGAAATCTCTCTTCTGAGTGTAGTTGTATCAGCACCTAGTTAAGCTGTTGTTTTTTCTTGGTTTCTTAGAGACCTGACTTTTGGAAGTGCAGTGGAAGTGCAAGGGAAGCTTGTCAAAAGTCCTCATAGGATGCAAAACATGGAGCTGCAAGCTGAAACCATTCATGTGGTGGGACCTTGTGATATTTGGGTATGTCACTATAGCAGGAGGGATAGGACTGCTGGAAATCAATTTTTAAAGGTCCAAGTATCCAGCAAAGCATTCTTGGAACTGTATTTTCTTTAAGTCTGGGTGGTCCTGCAGACTTTAATTTGTCAGCAGTGTCTGTAGGGTGCATCAAAGGAGAAACATGAGATCACATGAAAGCTCATTTCTGGGGCAGAGCCATTTCTTCATGGAAAATTTGCACAGGCTGACAGTTAAGAGTTTGCCTTTGTACCACCCTGGAGCACTTAGCTGTGCAAGTGGCTTACCTGGTAAGTCTGGCTTGGATATCAATTGGAGAAACAGTGGAACTGGCAAGATGCTCCAGGTTGTGCAGCTGGAAGAACCATATCTGCCAGAGGCACATTCAGAACCAGCTTGCTGTTGCAAGGGGAACAGTTGGGGTTTTTATGGGGCTCAACATCCAAAAAGTGGAGCATTTTAGAGTGCTAATACCTCTTGTGTTCATGGCTCTTGCTCTGCTGTAAACATTGTGAGATACACAAATTAACCAGAAAAGATAGGCAAAACCATCTAGTTCTGTGCTCTGAAATGGTGATTGAGTTTTAGCAGTGGGAGAGATAGCATTCCATGAATAACAATGAAACTGCATGGACTCCCAAGTTCTCGTCCTCTTACTTTGATTTCCTTGTTGTTTTCAGTCATTTCCCCTGAAGATGAAGGAGAGGCACCCACTGGAGTATGTCCGACAGTTCCCTCACCTGCGATGCAGGAACAACACCCTGGGCGCCCTCCTGCGAATCCGCAGTGAAGCCACTGCAGGCATCTACTCCTTCTTCCAGGTAGTCCCTGCTGTACTGAGCCTCAGGTGTAGAACACTCCACCCAGGCTGGCTTTAGGGGAGCAGGTTAGGGGGGAAGGAGCATGACATCTTGACTGCAGGGTATGGATTTTTCACACAGTGGTTTTCTTTCCAGGCCTGGGCTGGCTGGGCCTTGGCCAGACTGTTGCTTATGCTCAGGTTAGTGCATCTGTGGGCTGTCAGTGTCCTTCCACCCATTTCCTGTTATTTATCCCTTTCACAGATTTGCAGTGCAATTGCCTGCGAGTGTGTGGTCCGTGGAACACAACATAATATGGACTTGTTTAACCCATCCTCTGTAGTGACCTTACGGTCCTTGGGCAGAAACCTCCTCCCACATGGAAAAATCTGTGATACAGGAACACAGAGTAACTGACTCAGAGCTTCATGTTATTCTCAGTTCTTGCCTCTTACTGCAATACAAGTCTGTGTGGATACTGTTGGCTAACATTAGGAGGCTCCTGTTCTGATGCGTTTGAAAGTGATGAGCGGGAGCCACCTGTGTTTTCTGAATGTGTCACTCTTAAGCTGTGGGCACAGCACAGATTTTGTGCAGGCAGAGGGGGCAGTGAATTGGCTCCGATGCCAGATGTCACAGAGACCATGTGTGACTAGAAAAATAAAGGTAGCAACTCCTCTAGCACACTTGAGCCTTTCTTTAAAGCTCTTCCTGGAAATGAACATGTTTTAGTTTAGATAAGCTGGCTTTAGACAGAGTAGACTCATATTCAGAGCGTTCTGATAGCAAAATTCATATGTAATAATTAATGTGGCCCAAGGAACAGGTTAGAAATGTTGAGACAAGTTTCTGGTCCCATGTTTGCTGGTCTTTGTTTGCCTGCAGTGGTAAAAACGGTTTGCTTGCTCTAAGAACTGTCTGTGTGGAATTTCATGGCATTTGGATGACTTTTGTGGGTTTTGTTGGGGTGCCAGGGGGTGTTTTGTGGGTTTTTTTAAGAGAAATCCCATACTAGGTAAAGCTGTTGATTTCAGGGTTGTGCCTGCTCCTAAGACAGAAGGCAGCTCTGTTGGGAATCAGTCTGTGCCGGTGTGGAGCCACTAGATGGCATTGCCTACAACGGTTTGTGCTTCCACACCTGGGCACGGAAGGCAGCCGAGATACAAAACTGTCTTATTCAGGCTTTGCTTCTCCAAATCAACTCCTGCTCAGGCTCTGACATGGCTTCCTCTTTACGGTGCTCAAGAGAAGAGCTCCATTAAAAAATAGAATCTATCATCAATTTAGCTGCAGCAGGTACACTAAAGTTATTTTTAAAGGAATAAGGAGGACTTGGTCCCAGACCTGGTATTTATAAATGCTTGTGTGAGGACTTTCCTAGCACCAGGAATGTTTGTGATTTTATTCCATTTCTAGTGGAAGGAAGTCTTAAAATTGCCACTTGCATCATCCCAAGAATATTGCAATTTCCAACTTGACAATGTCAGAGCATACCATAGCTACAAAGTATAACTTGAGCGTTTTCACTAGGCAAAGCTGTAAGGAGCTTAATGGTGGAAGAAGGTAAGGGGAGCTGTTTGAATACACAAAATTATCAAGACTCACTGTAACTTTAAAAACCTCTCTTTTTTAGCCTGTTCATTTCCAGGAATGAATGACTAGTGCCAAGTGCCTTTGATTTGGATGTTGAAAGCTAAAATGTCCTCTTTAAATCTTCTCCTGAGAATTGTGGTCCACGTGGGATAGGAACATTGTTCTTAGGCACAGTAAGATAGTTGTATTGTGAATGGCAACTTCAATTCTGGACATTAAGTTCCAGATTTGTGAGAGCCAGTAATGCAACTGGAATTATTTTAGAAGCTTTTATAAGGGCAATTATCCAGGAGGTTTTTAGGGGATTCTCTTATTTCAGATCTATGCAGTTTGCATTACTTTCCAAAGCATGCAAGGGATCTTCTGTGTGAAATGTGCGTCTTTACAGCAACTGCTACCACTGTATGAGGAATTTAGGCATTTTTCAAACATCGCTTGTAGAGCTGGGAGGCCATGTAACCAGCAGGGCTCTGAATATGCAGGGGACTGTGTCAGAGGCCTGCATTTTGTACAGGTAGACTGAAACTTCCTTCTCCAGACAAAGCAAGTAGTTCTGGATCCAAAACTTCCTTCTGTGCTGTAACTGATCCCAGTGAGGAGCCAGGGTCTTTGCACCTGTAACCAAGGTAGCCTAGAGCTGACTGCAGGGACTTTGCTCCCTCTTGGTTTGTTGCTGTACTCCCACAAAATGCATTGCATGTCCATATGAGGTTTTTGTTCCAAATTAATTTTAGTTTGATTCTTAGAGTGGGCCGTTAATACTATTCCTGTCTTCTTAGCCCCTTAACGAGCTGGTGATAAGGACCAGGACCTCTCGTGTGACTGAATTGTATTATTCTGGTAAAAGCTGTGAAGCTAAGATGTATCCATCCACTGAATATCGGGTTGCAGCTGTTTTAAAAGCTTATGGCTGCACTGCAGAGAAATCCAGAGAACAGGAGCTCTTTCTTCATTCAGCCTTACTGGTTTCAGAGGCTTCTGCTGGATTTATGAACTATTACATGAATGTGTAATTCTGCAGGTACCTAGAACATAACCAAGCCGGGGTATACCCTCTCTCTTAAAATAAGTTTGACTTCAGTATCTTAGAAGATGCAATGTAGGACTAACACTTTATTGGTGGTTGGGTATTTTTAAGGTCTCTTTCATCCAGTGTGTGATTTCTGTCATCCAACGCATTTGATCTCTTCTCTAAATGCAGCACACAAAGAGTGTCCTTTGCCTAACCACTGCCTTCCAAAGAGCTGAAAGAATCCAAGTGGTGAGGTGATAGGGGTGAATTTGATCAAAACTGCCCAAAAATATAAAATTGCTGGAGAAAGTGAGAAGAAAGGGGAATGGCGTGGAAACAGGCCATTGCAAAAAAACCTCATAATAATGATGTAAATCTCTTTTGGTTATGAAACCTGGAGGAAAATGCACAGGTAGTAAATACTGATTTGTAAATCAGGGCAGCATTTAGTTTATCTGTCCCTGTAAGGCAGAAGCTGCCCAAAACACTGCATGTGCTGTCCTGGCTGGGGCCTGGTTACGTGTGCTGGTTGATGTCATCCTTCAGGGTGATGTTTGGTATCTTTAGCTCGTTATCTTTGCTGTTCTCTCTGTTCCAGGATAATGGATATGTGCACATTCATACCCCCATAATTACATCCAATGATTGTGAAGGTGCTGGAGAACTCTTTCAAATTGAGGTAAGTTGAGTTGCATAAAGTTTGTTTTGGTTTTTTTGTTGTCGTTTCTTTGTTTTTGCAAAGCAATTCTTGCGTTATTAAAGGTTGGAGGAAATGTTTATCTTTATAAAACCCTTTTATGTATTTCTGTGATTTTTTTTAATGTAGCAATCCTTTGCTTCAACTAATAATTTAGGCAGTCAAACAGATATATTATCTTTTATTTTATTGCTATTTTGTGTATTAATCAGTACCTTTTGTACATATGACGTTGTTGTATCCCTGGTGCTGTTGGAAAATTTACAAAGAGTAACGGAGGGAGGTGGAATACCTTAGTAAATGGAATGATGTCATCTTAAGAGCCCAAGAGATGGGATGGGTCATTCAGAGCAAACTACTACACTCAAATATTTCTTAGCTTTGAAACAAAGAATATAATTAACCATGGGAGAATCCTTAAAAAAAAAAAAGTCAGCAATGCCTGAAACTCCTTTTCATCAGTGTGTACATACAGGTTCCTCCCTACAAGCTACTCCTGTTGTGTGTGAGAATTCTCCACCAATATTGTCAAGCCCCTCCCCATAACCACCAAATTACTACCACAATCTATCGTTATAAGGGTACTTCACATCATGGGTCAGAACCTCCTGTGAAACTGAAACACAGCCATAACCACTAAGATCTCCCCCACAGATTTCTCATGATTCCTGACCCCACAGTCATTAATCATACAGAATTCCATCTGCATTTTATACTTCTGTATCTGAAATTCACTCTTCTGTCTCAAACAACGCCACCTATTGCCACTTATGTGTATTGGCTCCAGCTTTGCTGGTAATTCATTTGTAAGCAAAAGAAAAATGGTTGAGGTGGCAGTTACTTGCTGTGGGATTGTGTCTTCCACTCTGCACAGCCTTGTGACAAAAAAGCTTCTGTCTACTTGTTCTCCAGGATCTCAAAGTCTAACCTGTGTTACCAGTGGTTTCCTTCCAGACCAGTACATGTGGCTCAGCTTTTTGCTTGTTGGGACAATAGGGCTGATTAGCTAAACTAAATTGTTCCTGTTTAATTGAGACGCCTTAATGCTACCCAAGGTTCACTCCAGGCTGTTGCATGCAAATTAAGACGTGAAAACAAGTGACACTTAATGATGGAAACATTATGCAGTTTGCAGCTGTACAGTGTATCGCGTCTTCGGTACAAATTGTATCCACTTGAAAGCTGTAGAGGATGCAGGACTACAGCGTAGGTGGCTGGTAGTGACAGAAGCCCTGATGCAAATGTTGAATAAGGTGCTAAATTGTGAGGCTGAAACTTGTATAAACTGGATCTTATCTAAATGCACGATTCAAGGCAGATATTTTACTCCTCTCCAGTGGGATTGCTGAGGTATGAATAATAGCTGTCTTGGAGAAATGTAACTAGGGCTTGCTTGAAGGATGTGCCATAAGTGCCAAGTCAGACCCCGTTAGCCTGTGCTTCCCCATAAAGGAAGGGTTTCACAAACCCACTTGCTGCTGGGAAGAGGGAAGTTCTCCCTGATTTCCTCTTTCTTCTTTGAGTACAGCTTCATTGTCTGACCTCGTTTAGGACTTAGTTTTGTTTCTGCAAAGCCCTGTTCACAATTGGTCCTGGCTAGCAGAGATCTAAGACCACCTGCTGTCTGCTGGTATCACTTCACTCACTGGAGCAGTGAAACTGTTTTTTGACAGTGAAAACGTGGGGAAAATTAAGCCTGCCTTGGGCTGTGCGTGTGATGCTGTCAGACACAAAATAAGAGTGACAGAAGGGTGTCAGACATCATAATAAGGGTGTGGTATTTGCAGCAAAGCCCAGAATCTTCATGTGCTTTTAACCAAAGCAACTATCAAGGCATTCTAGTCTGCTGTATTCAGTCACTTTTTAAACTAGCCTTTGATTCACTGTTTGAACAGGACAAGGGAGGATATAAATCCATGTTCCTCTTATATTTGAGGAGGAGCTAAGATTTCTGGTGAGGGGAATTGATGAAAACAACCTTCAAATTAGATTCTTCAGGTTCAAAACATATTTAAATCCTGTTCCTTAAGTTTTAAGACCTATGTTCTAGCTGCAACCAGAATTGGTGTCCTATTGCTCCTGACTTTGTAGTAGTTACAATACGTCTACTGTTAACAGGTTGGGATTTTTCTGTTTTTTGGGTTCGGGTGGGTTTTTTAGTTCCTTTGGGCAGTGTATAGAACTAATAGTTTCACCAGTTTAACTGACCTGCTGCAGGTGGAGTAAGTTGAAAACTTTAGTTGAATAGCCTTTAGGACCCAAGTAGAGGCTGCTTTTGCACCCACTGAACTATTGCCTTCAAATAGCTGTTTTCTCTTACTGGCACAATTTTAATCCCCTGACTAACGTCTGATGGCTGCTCAGGCCTGTGCATTCTTTTGAAGTGAGGGAAAGTGAAGAGAGTGGGAATATGTTTTTACATGTGAATTGAAGAGATGGGGAAAAATGTATCTGAAGTTAGAATGAAAAGGCTTTTTGAAATATGGTCTTTGATTCCTAAAGCTCTTAATCCTGTAGGATTTGTATTTGTTTATATGTTCAGCTTCCTCATTATCTTTGTTTGGTTTTGGATGTACTGATTAGTCTGCACATCTTTGGTTGGGATGCTCTCATATTAGGACTTGGGGTGGGGGAGAATCCATATTCCCTCTCTGCCGGGCAAATCAACTAAATGTTTTTAAAATGAAGAACTGTAACAGTGAAAAGAATGCAGTAAGCAGAGGACATTTTAAAGAATAAATAAGTCACAAGATGGTAGCAACTCCAGAGGAGTCTTCTCCACATGGAAAGCTTAAGTTTGAGGAGAAACTGCCAGAAGTGTGAGGATGACTAGGTAGACCTTAACCCACCTGGCGAACATCAGCAGCACCAGCTTGTGGCTTTCTGCACTGTTAAGTGTCTTCCTGTGGTGGGAGCATGTAGGGGAGAAGGCATCTTGTTTGTTCTTCTTTCTTTAAAGTGAATTATGTTGAAAATACTAGAAGAGCTTTGACTGTTGAAAGCAATGTTTTAGTATCACCCAAAGCAGGATGAGGTAATTCTTGAAATAGGGAGAATGCGTATCAGGAGGGCAGATAGCTCTTATTTTAATCTGAAAATAATTCCCCTATACCAGCAGTTTTAGCCCCTCCACTTTAGCACAGATTCTTTCCTTTTTTTTTTTTTTTTCTTTTTTATTTCTTCTGAAGTCTAAAATTCTGAGCAGCTTTATATGTTGCAAGGAACTTTACCCAGTCCTCTTCTGTGGCTGCATCCTAGGAAATCTGCCTTACTTTTGTCCTTGTGACCCAGCTGTGTGTCTGTTCCCTGCTATTTTCAGTAGCCTCCCACTCTGTCTGCAGTGTTGAAGATTCCCTGCTTTCTGAGTCTTTTGCTCTCTTTTCCACTTTGCTCCCTGGAAAATTTTCTTTGTATGGCCATTTTCAGTTGCTGTGGAGAAGGTGGAGGCTTCTCTGTGCTCTCTAAGAGCCTGTCTGGCCCAGGACACTCCAGCTGGTTCAATATGGATCTCCACAGCCACTTTCCCTGTTGCCCAGCTGCAGCCTTTTAAGAGAACTCAGCCTGCAGTGAGTTCCAAAGCATAACAGCTGTATCATGCATTCACACTCCTTAAAGTTGATCTTGCATGCAGTTTTTATTGCCTGTGGCTTTATTCCTTCCTGGGATCACTCTCTACATGCAGAGTGATGTGCTGCAGGAGTGCTGCACCCTACCTGACAGCTGCAGCAGAGGTAAAATGTGCTCAGTGTGAGGCTTGTCTCATGGCACCTGGATGGTGCTTGGCTGAACCCAGGGTCTGGTTCAGGCCATTTCATTACTTGAAAGGATATTTAACCTGAAGAACCATCCAGGTATAGTTCTTGTCTAAAATGCATCTGGAGATGGTACAGTGTTGGGCCTTAGAGGTTTTTTTCCCCCTTGCTCACAGGAGTGAATGTCAAAGTTTTTAGGTTCCTGAAGGTGCAAGTTTATGGCTTTGCCAGCTGTGGCACCAGCAATATATACCTACTGCTGAGGATGCAGAAACTGACTCCTACCATCCATTTGGTACTACTAAAAAATATCCTTGTCAAGACCAAAGAAAGCTGAGATCTGCTGGGGGAGAATCACAGTTAAATGCAACAATATTGGTGTCTGTAAGGTGTTTTCCCTTTTAGAGATTGTGATGGTCTGGGAGGCAGCCAGTTCCTTGGAGACTGGTACTTCAGAGATGTGCTCTGCAGGGCTCAGGATAAGCTGGACCTGAGCTGAGGGATGGCTTGCTTTTTCGTGTTCTAGCTCTCCCAGTTTCTGCTCCTTTCTACCTGATTCATATCCGCCTGTCCAGTCCGTATTTATGAGATGTTATGCATTCCAGTACATATTTATGAGATGTGTGTCTCAGCAGAACCAGCTGCTATTCCTTACAGCAAGTCCAGCTGATCAGAATTAGGACTGGAATTGTAAAGAGAACTTCATGGAAATTCAGGATTATGCAGGGGTTGTCTAAAAAGGAAAATCCAATCCTGTTTATAATGGGGTGTCACAGAGGGCAAATCTGGATTAAAGATGTGTTTCTGGGAAGCTGCAGCAGCGTGGTGGTGTGGGCCTGGGCTAGAGCTACAGCAATGATTTCTGTGAGCTTTTCAAGTCTTCTCTGATCCCTTCATGCTTTTGGCTTGCATAGAGTGTAAGACAGAATCAAACAGTTTGTACTCTCCTAAAGCTAATTGCCTCAAGGAGAAGTTAATACAAGACTGACATCAAAGGGAATAATTTTAAATTAAATCATTAGACATTTGAGGAGATGGAGAACAAAACAGGTACTAAATCCAGTTGTTCTTGTATTTAGAAGGAGAATAAAAAGCCTTTTAAGTCGACGTCAAATACTAGTATGTTTATAGCACATTTACTCTGAGACACCAAGATGTTCCATACAGATTCCCTCTCCTTTTTCCTCCATTGTAATTTAGGTACCTTTTGACTCTGGGATGGAAAGAGCTTGAAAGGAAACCCATAGTTCGCCTCCTAATCTTCTGTCAAGTCCGTGGTTTAGGCTTGGAAATTGGGAGAAGTGTCCATCTAGTTTAAGTAAAAGCACCACAGTGTTGTTGCTTCATTTTGCTAGTCATGGGCATGAAAACCAATCTCTGTCAGCAGTGGGGGGATAGTGTCCCTTACCATTTGCTTGTCTTGTACCAGTGGCTGTGGTTTCATATACTAAAGAAGCCATCTTGATCTGGGGCACAGGTGCTTGGAAATACTGGTCTGTGCTTGAATGTGTAAAGTGGAGGAATCACTGATACTTGTACCTGTGAAATGTGCAGCTGCTAATTTTGGAATCTCCCCTCGCTGAAAGTGTCCCTTCTGAACAAAAAGGGAGGCATTTAATTTTTCCTGCATAGAAAAGTTTTCTGCGTGAGCTGGGTTGCCGCTCACTATACCCATTGTATCAAGTATTGTGCCTTAGGATGAGGGAGAGCAAGTGAGCAGATGTGCAGAGGGGAGGAGATCAGATGGTGAAGGGGGCAATAAAATTTTATCTAAATATTGCTGTGTTTACTCTACACCTGCTGTCAGAAGCCATTTGGGAGCTGCTTACAATGCAGACATACATCTTGGGATCTCTCAGTGACCTCTTCAACAATCTGCAGATTGCCAGAAGCCCGGCTGAGTTGTTGATTGTCTCACTTTCTCCAGTCACTTTCTGTGTTTCTATTTTCCTTATGTCTCTCTGAGATCACATCTGATTTGGGGAATGAAAAATGACACAAAGTCATTATAAATAAACCAGGCCCCAGCTCCTGGAGGCAGCTGTATCCTGTTTGTGGATTTGGGGGGAAGCATTGAGATTTTGTGGCTGATTTCTTGTTCTTTTCTTGCTTCCAGTTTTTCTCTTTCTCATTGTTTAGATTAGGTAGGATTTTTCGTTGGTGAAACAAGGAATGTCACTGAACTAATGTTGCAGGGAAAGAGAAATCAGAAACCATGGCTTTTCTCTTTAGTGTTCTGGCCATGGTTCTGGGGCTGCAGCATGTGAATGTCTGATGTTTATTAATATCCTTATTGTTTTTGAGCTCTGGGTTTATTTGATGAAAACAGTAGGGGCCTGCTTCTGCACCCTTGGAGTTTGGTGTTTGGTTTTTTTAGAATCGCAAAACCTCTGAAACAAAGGAAGCATTCCTGGGGTTACAGCCACAAATTGTCATATTTTCATTGATCTCTGTGGAACAAGGCAAGCTTGCTCTTTTCTTCAGTGTGATGCTGTGAAGAGATAAAACTGCCTTGTGATCTGAGCTTTTTGGAAGTCATTGTTTTATCTTTGTGATGAGCAGCAGAGCTTTTGGAGAACAAAAGCAACACCTTCGTGCTCATTGAGAAAAATGGCACGTTGTAGACTTTCAAAGGCTGGTGAACAAGGCTCCCTGTGACAGAACAAGCTGGGGAATGGGGTAGCTGGAGGCAGTGGCATACTTAGCTGAACTAGCAACACTTAGCATGACTTCTAGGAGCTACACCTTGAAAAGTGGGTATTTCAAACTTACTTCAGGAGAAAGTCTTTGTTTGGAAGTGAATGTAGATCAGCCAGACCTCTGATTAGCTTTGAAGTTCCGTTCTGTTTTTCTCCTGAACCTTTGGCTCCTCCAAAGTTTAGGGATGACATTGAAATATACAAGATGTTGAAGCACAATATCATTTATCTTCATGTTTCTTTAAAAGTCACGGAGTTGTGACCTCTAGAGATCATTTAATCCATCTCACTGTGCTCGAACAGGGTCAGCTGGAGCAAGTTGCCCAGTTACTCTGCTGCTGAGTTTTTTATATCTCCCCAGATGGAGACTTTCAGCCTCTCTGGACAACCTGTTCTAGTGTTTGACACCCACAGTAAATATTAAAGGTTATTCTTGTTTTCAAATGATTTTTTTTTTGATTTTGTGTGTATTTTTTAAAATCTGTGCCTATTGTTTTTTTTGGTGTTTTTTTTTTTTAAGTTTTTCACAGTGGAACACTGAACATGCCAAATTTTCTATTACTTGTAGATTTTTATGCTTAAAATATCTGATGACTTGAAAAAAAAATGCAAAAGCTGAAATGAAACATAGTTTATTTTTCTCTGCCTATATAATATGTAAGCTGTGATGTCTCCAAGTTAATATTGTTTCAGTTATGATATTTTTGAAGACTGAATAACAAATGTTAAGAGGATATTGCATTGCCTTTTTTTATTACTGTTTGCCTTTTTCTAGTGGAAATAAATTCATTTCCCCTTGAAAAGAAAATAACACGGTTTTTAAAGTTTTTTTCTGAAAGTCAGTGAGACTGACACAGAAAACATTCCTCAATTTTCTCATCAGGCTTGAAATTGAATTTTGAAGGCAATGCTGTATGAAGCTTCAGACTACAAATGATAGAGATTTTTCTCTTCCTCCTCTCTGTTCATCTTGGTAGGAAAGTGAAAATCAATGCTTTGAAAAGGGGGAAAATAAGCTGCGTGCTGTGCTTTTTATTTAAACACCAGTGGTCTGACTTGTTGCTTGTTGTTACAGACACCAAGAGAGGCAAAAGAGTCTGCGGAAATGACCCATTTCTTCAATGTGCCTGCCTTCCTGACGGTTTCTGGCCAGCTCCATTTGGAAGTAATGGCAGGGTGAGCAAAATTAGAAGCTTTGTCTTTGTTTGTGGGATATTCCCAACTGGTAATTTTGGTACCCGTTAGGTATCTGCCATGGTTATCTGCCAGAATTGGACTGAGTGGCAGTGGCTGGATGATGGGCACAGTGAGAGGCCAGCCTAGATAGAGGGCTGGAGCGCCTCTTGTATGGGCACAGGCTGAGAGAGCTGGGGTTGTTCAGCCTGGAGAAGAGGAGGCTCCAGGGAGACCTTAAAGCACTTTCTAGTACTTAAGGGGCTACAAGAGAACTGAGGAGGGATTTGGACAAGGGCATGGAGTGACAGGGCAAGAAGGGATGGCTTCAGATTGAAAGAGGAAAGGTTTAAATTAGATATTAGGAAGAAATTCTTTACTTGAAGGTGGGGCACAAATTTACCGGAGAAGCTGTGGATGCCCCATCCCTGGAGGTGTTCAAGGCCAGGTTGGATGGGGCTCTGAGCAACCTGCGGTAGAAGATGTCCCTGCCCATAGCTGGGGAGTTAGAGCAGCATTGTCTTTAGGGTCACTTCTAAAACCATTCAGTGATTTTATGCTCCGGAGGGTCTCATAGCATCTAGAGAGTTAATGCTGTGTGATGTATCAGTGCAGTGCTTTTGCATCTAGAAGAGCTTCATATATTTTTGAAGACTGAAGGGATTCAATACCACTTGCGCTGCAGGTCTCAAAAACTCAATGTACTTAAATAAAATAAAAATAAAAGGAGCAGGTTCCCAGAACAGCTATTCTCCATTATGAATAAACAGATCTAAATTTAGATGGCCCTGGATGCCTTCAAAAATGCCTATAAGAACAACACACTACTGTAAAATAAGACATGAAGCTGTAATGTACTGCATTCTGAAGAGGACTGATTTTTTAATTTATCTATCCTTAGAGAGCAAGGTGCATCTGAGTGATATCAATGGAAAAGTATTTACTAGACAGGTAATCTGCTGAGTTTAGCTTTCTGCTCTATCTTAGCGCAGGCTGTGTACTATTTAAGGGACACAGCCTGATGTAGTAGAGTGAGATTGTATTTCAGGTTGATCATTAGAATCCATGTTCTTTCTTTGGAGTTATTTGAATTGTGGAATTACGTCTTTCAGTAAAGGTCACAACGCGTGACAGTCAATTAAGTCTAACACATACAAACTCATGTCATCCTATCTTCCAGGGACCAAAATCTCCCCCCCTTAGTTAAACAAACCTCTTTCTCATTAACTTTCCCCAGCTAATATCTGAGATGACGTCAGTCTTTGGCTGCCAAGTGACCTGTGCTTCGGCCGCAGCAGACAGGGCACCACATGAGAAACATCCTGTCTATCAAGAATGTCTAGCTTGGGTATTTCAGCATATCACAGACACTGAGCTGGTCTGAGAAGTGACTGTGTCTCTCAGGGAGAACAAACAAGGCAGAAAAGAGATTTCTGAAAAAATTTATATGTTTTGATTTGTATGCAAAAATTGCCCTTTGAACAATTTCACTGCAGCTATTTATCAACAGCCAATTAAACTGTGCAACAGTGATTAATTAAAAAAACTCCGGCACTGATTCTCAACATTGCATATGAGGCATGGGCAGCAAATACCATTAGAAATACACATCAGAACTCCAAGATGAAAAGGCCAATCTTTCAAGTTCACATTTTCCAAAGCTAGGATTTTATTCCTCCTGTTTTGAGAAGGTTTCCACTCCACAGTAACTGATCACTTTAAAAGTGTTCAGTTAAAGTCACTGTAAGTTCATGATGAACCCCCTTGGCACATGGCAAACAACTGCAGTGCTACCTGCCTGGAATCTGGACTCTGCCAGGCTCTATCAGCAGTCCAGCTGGCCAGCAGTGATTTGGCTCAAGTACCATGTCTTAGGAGAATCCACATCGCAACTGCTCAGAAAAATGTGCCTTCAAATAAGGGTTGTTGTGCTGATTTCATGCCAGCTACTCATAACTTAATATACTAATTTAGTTAATTTATTTGGAAAATTCAGTGTAGGTGAAGACCAAACCCATTGTGAAAGAGAGCTCTCTCTTTGATAGACTTGACACTTCCACCCTTAGTCTTAGAGTCATAAAAAGTGAGTCTTTCACCTCTAAAATGGAAATACTTGTGTCTTCCCAATAAGCAAATCAGATAAAACAGTAATGGTTTATCTGTTTCAGATTTGGTTCCATGAAATTTACCCTTTGTTTTGGCCAGACTAAATTCTTCATGTTTATAAATTATCTAGTCTTCAAAAATTACCTTTAGCTTAAATATAATGTGGAGTGTTGCAGTCTTAAGGCTCTCAAGAACACTTTGTTCCTGAGAATTTGTAGGAGAAGACTGAGATAGAAATGCTGAGGAGAACCTTCCCCATCCAGTCTTGACCCATATTCTCTTAGGACTTGGGAGGGAGACAGATCCTGCAGAAGTCCATTAGAAAGCAGAGGTGGAGCAGGATAGGTATGAGAGGCAGGTAGAAATTTGTCCTTGGGGGATGTATGTAGAAGGGGAACAGAGGGTCAAGTAAGCAGTCATCTAATTTTGGGGTTAGCTTTTAGCATTTCAGAGCTCATGAGCAACCTCCAAGCTGTGGTTGGAAAAGGCTGGAAAGGGAGGTATGGAGAAGACTTACCAGATGAGTCTGGAATCACATCTTCTGTGTCCTTGCAGAGAGTTCATCTGCAGACCACAGGGTATCACCTGAATGCCCTTGCTTGTGTGTTATCCAGGGCTCTGTTTCATGGCAGGGTTGCTATTCCTGATCACAGGAGAGAGCAGTGAGCCATTTATAGTTGTTTTTTTCTTTGAGGAAAAGTGGGAAGAGAGATGTTCCTGTGTTTATTGACAGTCTGCTGTGCTATGTGTGCTTGTTATTAAAGGCAAGGTCAGAGGAGTTCATCTTGTCTCTCAGTGAGACACAAACGGCCTACTTGGCACAACTTTTCATTTCGTTGTGCCTCATCCTTAGCAGTGACGGCATCTAAGTTGTCTGCTCAGTGTGTCTGAATCATTGTCAGCTGCTGTAAATCTATGGGCTTTTTAAGGTCTCCAGAAAAGTCTTTATTCAGTAGCACAGCTCTCCCCTTCAGTCTCCTCAGTCTCCGATGAGTCAGTAACCAGTGTGTGTGGTAGAAGTGTTAGGGCTGTCTGTGTCCTGATATCTGGTTTTAAATGTCATTAGTTTACTGTGAAGTCCATGTGGTATTTCCTTTTCCCCTGATCCTCTGGTGGGGACAAAGGCCCTTTTGGGGACCTGAACCGGGCTTGAGGGTTTGTGACAGCTGAAGATGATTCAGAGGCATAATGGAGACAGCCAAAGCCAATTGTTGTCAAGAAATACAGCTCACTAGCTGCAGGTTTTTTTCTTCTCCTTTCCCACAGGCTGTACCTGCTCCTCTCTTTTCAGCTCCTCTTGTTAATAGTTTAACATCAGTGGTTTTCCATTGTGCCACATTTCATCCCAGGCACTGTCTGTTCTGCCTTTTGCATCATGAGCTTAAATAAAATAGCTTTTCCTAAAACCTCTGGGAGCTATCCCCTCCTTAAATGGCAGCATAAGTTATCTCGTCATTCCTTGCCCTCCTTAGCCCTGTTCCTTTTCTCTCTTATCAGACCTTCACTGGCTTTCTCCTCTCTTGTTCATCTCACATTCTCTTGACGTTCCCTGCAAATGGGTTGAGGGGCAACATAATAGCAGCCTGTTAGGGCCTGCAGGGAGGTTCTCCAAAGACAGGCCCACTCCTTACAGTGGTGAATGACAGGAGGACAGGAGACAATGGGGGTAAATTGAGAGAAGTGAAGTTCTCAGTGGACATAGGGAGGAAGATAATGGAGAAATCAGTCAAGCACTGAAAAAGATAGAGAAAAACTGTGTGCTCTTCAACAGAGATGCAGCTAGGGGGAGTCTTGAGCTGGTCTGGCCTCCTTGCTGACCCTGCTTTGAACAGAAGACTGCGCCAATGACCTCCTGAGGTCCCTTCCAGCCCAAGTAATTTTCTTCTTCTAAGTCTTTTCTTGCCTTTGTTCTCCTTGTACTTGCCACCTATTTCAGGCAGAATATCAACTTGGTGAATTATTTCTCTAGCTCAATTTCAGTTCAACATCCCCAGGACTTGTGTTTTCTTGCTAATTTAAAAATCTCAGCCTTTCATTCTGACTTCTGCCTGCTAACACCTACTTACCAAACTTGGTTTAGATGTAGCATAATTAATCCCTCTCTCCTCAAGCACATCCCCTTGACTGCTAAACAATCATGTATTCTGCTGCTCTTCTGCCTAATCCAGATATTCTCTGCAATCCTGCAACTGGTTTTGCAGGTTGCAGAGAGGGCCTAAAAAGCATTTCAGTCATCCAGACTATTTTGGCTGTGTCTGCCTGAGTTTGTAGAGAGTTGATCTCAGTGAATTTCCTGTTGTTTGCAGGAGGTACTAAAATCACACTGATTTCACTTTTAAAATGCCAGTACTTCAGTGCTTTTCAAAGTATGGAGAATGGAGAATGAGAGAGAGAGCTGTCATTTTGATGTTCAAGAAAACACTGCAGAGCTCAAAAGAGATGTTTGAGGCTGCCTTCCATAAAAGAGGCTTCATTCTCAGCAGTCTGGCAACACACACTCTTAAAATTTGATTCCAAAATGACTTGCTAATGATGAAACGGATTGCATTGTCTTTAAACAAATATTTGCTCTACACTGTACAATTTTAAATGTTTCTGAATGCAGCTGCAGGAATGATGTCCAGTTGTATAACATTCCTGTTGCTAAGAAGTAACAAAAATAAGTGTAATTATTTATCTTGGATGTCTGAAAAAAATTTCTTACATTTCTTGCACAACATTTGTTTGAGTCTGAGTCATAATGCAGAGTCTTATAATTAGTGCACTAACTTCCATTAATTAGGCTGACACTTAATTGGATCTATAAAAAGCAACCGTGGCATGTCTGGTTTTAATCAATTACTGCATACTTCAGTCTGGTTCATGACTGCTGCAGTGATTGTTAATGACTTCGTATTACTGGGAGGCAAATACATGAACTCTGTAGGTACAACAGTGAGTCCAGAGTGGCTAGTTGGAGCTTTACAGTCCACATGGTTATCCTGTTAGTCTTTTTTTCCTCTCCACCTTTTTGGGAGGGTAAGCAGGTAATCTGCTTGCAAGCATGGTGAGTGTGTGCTGAGGATAGCTGCAGTTCAGCTGTGTTCTGGGATCCTCACATGGAAGGCTGAAAGCAATTCCACCAGTCTTGGACTATGTCTTCTTTGTGTTACATCCTTGCTGTAACAATCAAGTGCATGTAGCAAAAGAATAATGAGTTTTATCCTCATCTGGTGAAAGGTGTCCTCAGCTGAAATTCTTGATCCTCATTTTACAAATAAGCTAAGTTGAACTGGTGTGTTTCGTTCCTGAATCCAGTGCATAGTCCCTTTTCCTTCTCTGAATAGCTCGTCATCCCTATGCCAGTCAGTGGTAGGTGCTGTAGGATCTGTGTCAGGAGAACCCAGCATCCATGTGTGTGTAGGGTCTTGCAGCTCCACTTCATCTGTGTCCCAGACAACACTGAGATAGCTGCAGGGGTTTAAGAAGCTGTGGCTTTGTGAGTGACAGTAGGCCTGTCACACACAGCCCTCTGCCCACATGTTCCCGTGCCACAGTAGCCACATTCATGGTGACTTCTGCAAGCTTATTTTACTTTGTGACTGAGGCAAGCAAGAAGCCTGCGGGCAGCTCAGCTGACCATCAGTGGCAAAGCAACGCCATGGCAAACATGGTAGCTTATGAGAGCATGAACCTGCCTTGTGTCCAAGCTGCAGCTCCTGCTTCTCAAGTAATCTCTGTACCTCAGGAAGCGTGTCCAGGATGAGATGTGAAGTCAGGCTGCTTCATCCCTATTTGCTTCCACAGCTTTCCTTAAAATAGATGCACAAATCCATTAGCACATGCCATGAAATTCTTCGATTTCCTGTCATTGTACTAAAGTGGAATAGAATATAGATACATGTTGTAGTCAGCTGAAACATGTTGCATTTAATATGGATTTTAGTAATTTTTTTGAATACAGTTGCTTACTTTGTTTAGGCTTTGGAGGTTTTAAATAGTTACACCCAAACTTTGGAATGTGGCCTGAACTATGACTCCCTTTGTTCAGTAATGCACCCGCTGATGCTTTTTCATGTTGTGATTGATACTTACAGAGTTCATAAAACCAATGTTCATTTGAAAAATGAAAAAAAATAAAATTAAGTATCCTCTTCCTGTCTGTTATAATGCAGTTTCTAAAGAACATGAGTTTTTTCCACTTTGAAAGGAAAAGGATTTAACCCAGTTGTTCCCCCCACAACATGTTGGTAATGTATTTTAATGCCTTAGAGTAGGAGTCAATGGTATGATTAAGTTTGAAAAAGATCTTAGCTACCTGCTTTATTTAAATCTTTGAAACATTTTGTATCGTTCCTTTGTAGAATATCTCTGTTAGCTAGAGCATGGGAAATGATTATTTGAATAAATCATCAACTACTCTGGTGGCTTTCATGAACCCAGCTTGAGTTTTCATTGCTATTTGGTCATTTTATTGACTTTAATTAGAAACAATAACATCAAAACTAGGACAAAGCAAGACTCCTCTGACAATAAAGTACAACACTGTTGCATAAAAGGGTGGAGGACCCAGGCTGATGAGGTCTTTGAGCCTGGAGCAGACGACTTGTATGGCTCTGAGTAACCCTTACGTCCTTTGTCTTGGTTTTCCCCTATTCTCCTGCCATCTGCAGACTAACAATCCAGTGTCTAGCTCTGCTGTGAAGTTTAATAAACAAACTTCTGGGTGCTTTGCCAGGTAGTTCGGGTATATGGGTCACTTTGTTTTTAATTACTCAAGTGTGCCTGGATCACATTCAAGCAGAGGGAGACGACCTGGGAAGGATTCTTGTCCCATCTTCTGTTTTGTGCTGCTGAAGCCAGAGCAGAGGCTGTGGCAAGGGGAGGGCAGGTCCTGGAGCGTGGCAGGAGGGTGCTGTGCACATGCGACTTTATGGGCGTCGTGCATCCCTGCCCCTTGGAGGTTGCAGTGAGTGAAGCTGCTGCATTGCTTCAGTCTGACTGGCTGCGGGGGGAAGTTGGCACTTCCCAGTCCCTGTCTGGGAACTTAGACAGCTTTCTTTTTTTTTCTTTTTTTTTCTTTTTTTTTTAATTTATGCATTTATTTTTGGCTGCTTACAAAAGGAAGTACAGTCCCATCTTGTTGCAGCATGAGCTGAAACCTCCTCACACCAGCTCTGCTGCCCAGGCCTGAGCCTCTAATGCTACAAAAGTCCTTGTCAAGATGCAGCTTTTCTCATCTGCATTTCCCCGGACGGCAAGCAGAAATGGCCTATGAGGAGTCTTTCAAAACTCATTTTTCTGGGTAAAATTCAGTCCCGTTTGCTGCCTTTTCAACAGAATGTGCATTTTCATTGAGCAGAATCCAAACCACCAGACAATAGTAATGGGAGTATTATTTTTACACTGAAGTTAAAACCCAGATATTTCTGTCCAACTCCAACAGGTATTTTTTTGACACAGTCTACCCAGCTCAAGGATTTAAAATATTCTGCCTCTTCTCCATGCTGCTGGTATCTGTACCATGCTGTCATCATTAGGAGCCGTGGGCTTCCAGCTCCTCCAGAAGTTAGACCCAGCAAACATTGGGCTGATACTTTCAATAATTGTCTGTGTGTGTGGTTTTGTGCACAGGGGCAGAACATCTTTCAACAGACAGATTTCAGCATCACTGAACAGTCCCATTCATGTTCAGGGCAAGCACTATAGCCAAGTGGTGCATCCTGGCAGCTGAGCAAAGTCACCTGCTTATTTCAGTGGAGGTCCTCCATGCTCAAAATGAATATGATCATTCCCAAACAGAGTGGAATTAAATCAAATGGTTCACTTTATTAACTTCTTCCCTTCCTGAGAGAAAGGAGAATGGGTAGATAAAGCTAAACTCCTGGGCTTTAGGGTCACTTTGCTGAGGGTCTCTCCTCCTCTTACTGACATCATGCGTTGTTTTGTATTTGGGTTCGAAGTTATTGTTTCTAGATTTTCTTGCAATCGAGATTTTAGTGTGTGTATGGCAGGGAGGGGTTGGTGGATTATGGTGCAGGGGAACGCACTGTTGAAGGGTTACATGCTGTGTCCATTTAGCATGGCCAAAGATGAGATTTGGCGCAAGTCACTGTTCAGCTGAACTTGTCCCTGCAGATCTTGCCAGAGTAATCAATATATTTGTGTTATATATAGGCATGTGTTGTATTTTGGGGTGACAGCAAGGGCACGATGAAAATTAATTGTTCCCCCTCTGCCATGTTGATAATGTATTTTTATGGCTTACACAGAAATCACTGGGGTGATGAAGTTTTGAAAAACATCCTTACTCCCTGTGTGTACTGGTGTGGTTTAGTGCTTAGCCCTGAGTCACAGGAACCAGCTTCTGCCTGCAGCTGTGTCACTACTGTGTGGTGTGACCTTGGCATTGGTTGTAAGCTGACTGTGCAGGGATTGCATCTTCTTGATTAATAGCCTTGTTCAGAGTTATATGCCCTTGGTTCAACAGCACAAATAAGTCTTTATTACCTAGGTAGCAGCGTGGTGTCCTGGCTCAGAAAAGGAGCACAATCCATTCCTGGCTTGGGAACCATCAGCACAATTAATTCTATTTGGATTGCACTGTAAAAGTTGCCAGCAAGGCAGAGATGCTGAGGCCTACAAACATAGCATGAGTTTAATTAAAAGAATTATTTGAAGCAGCTTTGGGTACGGATACTTATTACTTCTCTATTGGTTCCTCTCACTTCCTCAGTAATGAAATGTCGATGAACTCAAACGGAATGAGCTTTCATTCTGCGTGGCAGAAAGCTCCCAAAGGTGGCTGCTTCTGGAGACTGTTTTAGTAGTGTGTGAAATAAAGGTAAAAGGGAGGAAATTTCTCCCTTCCTAACTGTTCATAGGGTGGAGAATACCAGTGTAGCCTATGCAACAGTGAGCCTCCACCATCCATGCAGAGGATGGCTGTGCCCCAGCAACACTTCCAGGTACTGCTTTGGTGTCCAAAGGGACTCCTGGGAGCCTGCAGCTAAAAGCGGCTTCACTGGGCTGGGGTGAGCAAGCTCAGCGTTTAGCAGGATGGGCCCTGGCTTTTGATGCATCTCAGCGTGTTGGAAGGAGTGCTGTGGATATTCTCTTGGCCTCCACATTAAGCTCTCAGATTTTCCCAGAGAACTGGGCAGAGCAAAATACAGTCACAGAAAGGGAGCAATTAATTAAGCAGCTCTGTGCCTTCTTGTGGTGTCGACCCCGGCAGTGCCTGTGAACTGCATAAATGCACTCGGGCTTGCTGTCCAGAGCTCTGATCTGGGCAAAGCTGACTGCAAAAGGATTCGTTTCAAAGACTCTCTTGTATTCTTTGGTATACACGTACAAGGACAGTGTTACAGACATTACTGCTCTGCCTGTAATGGCTAAGGAAAAAGGCTCAACAGATTAGTGGGCTTTTTTTTCCCTCTCCTGTGTGTATGCTTTTGTTGGAGATGAGGAATTAGACCTACTGGTTTTTTTTTTTAAGACTCTTGAATGCCCACAACCCAAACTGACCTAGGCACTTTTGGAGACTTAGACAGAATTTTCAAGTTATTTTTAAAGGCTGGAAGACTTGCAGAGGTCTGGGAATGTTAAATGATTGATTATTTGCATCACAGAGCATAGGAGTCGCAGCCCTGCACTGAGGCTCCATTGTGCTAGGTGCTGAATGCACACAGAACAAAATGACTGGTTTCCTCTCAGTACCATGAAATCAGAGCAGAGTCAACTCCCATCCCTCTTTTCTGATATATCTGTACATGCTCAGTGTGATACAGCAGTGTATCAAATCACAGATATCTTTTTATAGTAGATGAAGTACAAATAAAAGCTTGATTTGTATAGTGGGCATTTGCTTAATATCTTGAATGGCAGGGCACAGTAAACAGTATATAAATGCCTGGATGGAAAATAATTGTTCACTCACAGAGCTGATAACAGTGACTATATGTATTTTTAGCTGTGTTTCTCTGTTATGTCCAGGCCTCGGGTCAGTGCCACATTGCTGTTACCAGATGACTTGCATTTGCTGTGCTCCTTTGATCGCTTTGCCAGCATGACATCTGGCTAGTTTCCCTTTGCCAGGGTCCCAGGATCCTAGTGGAGTTCTCACAGTTACTTGTATCTGTCTTTTTCCTTTACAGCTAGCCTGAGAAATGATTGATTCCTCCCCTCCCTGCAGATGGGAAAGGGGGCTAGGGGATGAGTGTTGTTTTTCCCATTTTTCAAGGGTCAGACAAGTTTAGCCCAGTGATGTGAGGTTCTATGGGCTATCAAAAAGCCCTTACACTTACTGTCACCTTGGGATAGTCCATAGAGTTGCAGTGCTAATGGTTTGTTTTGTAAACATAGGTGGTTCTTTGTGTACAAGTGCCTAGAGATGAGGAAAGACAGAAATTGGTTCCTGTGGGAGTTCTGCACTTGCCCTCCCCAAAAGCTGTCTTGGGCACAGAGAGACTTTATTCTTGCGGTACAACGTTGATCTCTGACTATGAAGTGTTGGACCATGGCTGACATCTTGGAGCAATAAGAGGGTGGGGGTTTTTTTTATTATTATTTTTGATTGCTTTTAGATATCTTGTAGTCAGCAAGCCCCTTGAAAGATGAGTGACTAGTCATCATGCTTGGGCTGCTGATCAATAGGAAATAAGCGCAGTTCCAAGTGCTCTTAGCCTGCTGGAGACTGTCCTGCCACAGTAACTGAAGTGTCAGTGCTTGTGCATGGACAGCTGCTGAGAAATGTCTCTCCCTGAAGCCAGGCTGTTGCTCTGTAGGAAAGGATCTCATGCTAGCCAGCTAGTGTCACACTTTAGTTTTCAATGTTGCTTTGGAGCCTTCATGTCAGTGAGAAATTAGAGACCTGCACATCAAACAGAGCAGACCTGAATGAGTACTTCACCAACTGTAAGCTTTTCACAATATTTTCATCTTGTGTCTGATTCTGGCTCAATCACAAACTCAACTAGTGAATAAACTCATTTATTTAGGAAAAATTCTTTCTTTAACTGAAGGGCCTCAAATTGAAATATTTTAGCAAAAGCCTGAAATGTGGGGGCAAGTAGAGCAAGAACCTGCCTCTAACTCCTGTTTCCCACTGCAGGCCAACCTCTACAACCTGACAAACAAAAGCTTTTGACCAGTTCTGCCTTAAAGATAAAATTATTTTGACTGTGTGACTCACTGTTTTGCATTTGTTGTTTGTATTGCTATAGCAGTTGAGGCTCTTAAACTTTGGACCCAAGACCTTGTTGTACCAGGTGCTGTTAGGAGCATGGGGAAAAACAAACAAACAAAAAAAAAACCCAGCAAAAAGGCTATGTGAGTAAGAACATGAATTTCTGTATAACCCAAGACAACAGGTGGCTACAGATGGAGGAATCACAAGGAACTGATGATATAATAGTGAATGACCTGCACAGTGAATAATAGTCTTGGTTACATCACTTATCTAAACATTGCTGAGGTTTTGTAGATGCTACAGCAAAGGGCAATTTGAAGGAGGATGACGGAGTGACAGAAGTTTACAGTAACATCTCAGCAAGTGAGAAAGGCAGCAGAAGGAAAAGTGACATGCTGAAAATGGTGCCTTAAGGAAGATGTTTGCTGCAAAATCTAGTTAGTTGGTTGTAAATGCTGTGGTCATATATGAGAGAGTGCAGGTAAAAGAGCAAAGTGGAGACAGAAAGTGTTTTTTGGAGAAGGGAAAATAGAGCCATGGGGAAAAGAAACCTACAGGCAGGGAATGTATTCAGAGTCTTGACCTCAAACTTTCTTGTGGCATGTTTACTACTAGCAACTCAAGGAAAAAGAAAGTGCTCTTTCTTCGGATCATAACCTTTAACCAACATGTGACAGGAGGGAACAGATGAGTGAAGCAGAATGTGTGTGTTCCTTTATTTGTAGCACAGATGTCTCCATAAGGGGCAAAGGAAAAATGCTGCTTTTTGTAGTGTTGTTTATTTAAACTTCAGTTTAACAAAATTAGCCTGTTCAGAAACTTCAGTGAACATCATTTTTAAGTTGAAAGCTTGCAGAGCAAGATGCCAGCCCCAGCAATTAGGACGCATCCTTTCATGAGTGTCAAACTGTGCTTAATCTCTACTGATCGGGTTCTTTTTCTCCTGCACTCCGTCTGCAGCTAAAAATAACATCAAATTAAAGATGTGCCAAAGATAGCAGCTGCCCAGTTCATGGTTTTTCTGAAGCAGCTTGCTCTCTTCCCCAGTCATGTTTTTCTTCCCATGCAGCATGAGAGGAAACACAGACGTCATGGCATGTATTTGCGAAGCTCTTACTGGCTTGAGGGTGTCCAGGAGCTCAAGTGCTCATAGATCACAATGTAAAAGGGATTGCTTGCAGTGCAGCTTCCCACATAAAATCAAAACTTTTAAAGGCATGTTGGTGTTTGATAGGAAGGTTTCTCATGAAGGAAGTGGAAACACAGCATGACATGACTGCAGAACAAGAGAGGATGTATTTAAATAGGCTTCCCAGAAGGTGGCTGGAGAAATGGCTTCATAATAGGAAATGCATTGGTTGCTTCAGCATTTAACGCTCTCCCAGATGTGTTCTCTGCAGTAGGGACCACTTTCAGCTGAACCATTTCTAGCTGTGTGGAAGAGCCCAGTTCTTTGGCTCTCTGAACAATGAACTTCAGTCTTACCAGTAGAGGGGGACTGCATGCCATACACTTCCCATCCTGCTGGGCTTCACTGGCCACCCCTCAGTGCCCACCAGCCCAGCAACTCCAGCAGCACAGCCCACTCTGCTCTGTTAAGCACTGGGGCCTCCCAGCACCTGTGGAGGTCAGGCATTGCAGCCAAAGAAATGTAAAGGCATGTGGATGAGGCCAGCATGATTGGTATAGTATCTGCATCCTTCTCTAGTTATGTGGTTCTGCAGAATGTTGGGTTTTATTCCCACACAGTTACAAAAATGTCCTGAGCATGACTCGTGTTCAGAGAAAGCTGAAAAGTGTGTGCAATGTCTCTCAGTCACAAGATGTGAATAACCCTTCTCCATGCCTGGATAAAGGAACATAACAGCAGCTTATTCAGCAGTGCCATTAAACTGCTCAAAGATGAAATGGAAGCATGATTGTTTCTAGGTGCTGGGAGAAAAGTGAGGAGGTCTTTAGGTGTAACAGACCCAGTTGTGTGCTGGACCTGACCTGCCTGTTGTTCCCTGCTGCCTTGCAGGGCTTTCACTCACGTGTTCACCTTTGGCCCGACGTTCCGAGCGGAAAACTCTCAGAGTCGCCGGCACCTGGCAGAGTTCTACATGGTGGAGGCTGAGCTGTCCTTCACTGAAAGCCTTCAGGACATCATGCAGGTGGGCACTCCAGATGTCTAAGCAGGACTGGTACCTGACTTTCTTCCTCCTCCCTGAGCTGTTCTCCTTGCCCTCAGGTGAGGTCACAGCACCTCTCACCCTGTGTGAGCCAAGTCGAGATTGCACAGGTATTTCCCAAGGAGGAGGGTTTGCTCAGCACAGATGAGGCCATAGAGGGGATTTAGAAGGGGGGATAAAAGGGCACACAGCCCTTACCTGAAGGGGAAGCTCCACAGTTGCTGTATTGCCAGGGAATGTAAATGTGCTTGACTAGTGGTAATGAGTGGCTCTCTCCCTTTCAAAATGTTCAGCACCTTTCCACTGAGTGAGCAGTGTTTAAGCAGTGTGTCTCTTGGTGTGCTCTGTAAAGGCCTCCTTGAAATCTGCATTGAAATCTGAAGAAGAAACAACAGTTTCTGGCATACACTGTGGCTTTAGCAGAAGACTGGAGGAAATCCTTAGTCAGCTGGCTTTTGATTTGTCAGGATTGACGTCTCAGTTACAGTTTAACCATGTGATATATGCCTCTACACCTTACTAGTGTCAGCATAAGCCAGCTTATACCCAGTAGGACTTGTGAGTAAACATACACACGCACTCTCATTTATCAGGTAAGCTCTGTGGAAAGTGATTGGAAAATAAAGAAAAATACTTGAAGGACTGGCTGCAGATTTATAAAATAACATCCGGGTGGATGTTATTCTTCAGCATGGGTCATAAACAGTGCTGAATCAGCATGGCCTGAGAGCAGAGCTGACGTGCTCTGTATGCTGCTTGTGCATCTCGGATGTCTGGATGGCACTGGGCTGTGTGGACTAACCCATTGGGAGTTTGTGCTCCATCATGAATAGCGTCCTGTTCTTTCTTTTGTCTCTCTTTTCTCCACAGCTTTGTGTATTCTTAGAGCACAGCCTGTGTATATGTACACACCTTAATTCCTGAGCCCCCTGTTTCTCTAGGTAATCAGGAGTCAAGTGAAATCTTCACTATTTTTATCTAGTATAATAATCAGGGTCTTCTGTTAAGTGGTGTTTGAGCCCTTCAACACAGAGTCAACGTATCTTGTGCAGAAAACCTTAATTTCCAGGCTTTTGAAGTATAGACAGCCAGTTCAGACAATGCAGAAAATTAGACTTGAAAACTGTTCTGGAATTTGTATGGCTTTTATTTGTAGGGAAAGGAGGAACTTTCCCTCTCAATTTTGCCTTTGTTGTTGCTAAATATTTTGTGAAATCTCAGTTTGTGCTCTCTTTTAAGCCTTCCCTCTGTCCCAAAGTCTTTGACAAGCACCTTTCCCTATAACAAAAAATCTCCTAGCAGCCATTATTTTGCATTTTTCATAGTGAGTTTGTATTGCAACAGGCTTAATTTTGTGGTGTTCTTACTTGGGGAAGTGGAGTTCCCATTTGGTTTATTTTTAAATCATTGGGCAATCTCTCTTACAACAAAGCAAACAAAAAAAAACCAATCAACAGAAAACCCTGCTAGTTGCTCTAAAGCCTAAGTATCTCTCCTGGTATAACTGACTTAAATTCAGTGTTCTCTTATGTATCTGCCCATCGGGTATTTTGTCTGTTTGTTGTCATCTGCAGGTTCTTTATTCTGTGTAGAATGCCCAGTTGAAAGCCTTCAGGGCTCTTGGCCAGAGTTATTATCTGAACTTTGTCCTCACATAAGGAGCTGGATTGTTAAAAATTTATTTTTAAAATTGCTATTCAACATTTGGACTAAGTATCTCTCACTTGAGCAAGTTACTGTGCTGGGAATGCTCAGCTTCTTCAGGGACATCTTGAACTATTTGCTTATATACCATTAAAGAGCCTTGCTACAAAGATGTGCATGTTTACCATTCACTGGTGAGGCTTGAGATCTTTCAGCCAAAGCTCCAAAAGAAACAAAGTTTACATTATGAAATAAAAGGGAAAAAGGAGATTTAATAACCAAGCTACATGTATTTGGGAACAAAGAGCCTGAAGTCTTAGACCAGCGGCTTTTTATCCCCCACTGTAATTGCACAGAGGAGTGCTCAGTTATTCCTAAATTAGTAGCACAGTTCTTGTGAAGTCTCATGTGTCTTAATCATGCAATCTAAATTTCTGTTCTGTGCCAAAATGTGTTTTAGTGCTATAAAGAGGCTTCAACTCTCACAGTACTGGTTTCACAATACTTTCTGTGGAAAGTCCCGTGTGCTCAATGCAGTACTTTATGCTGCATGGCTGGGTGATAGTATTTCTGCTTTAGTGTACAGGGTACATGTAAGGGTATCTGAGGAGGGACCTCTTTTCAGAAGTCAAGAAGGTGGGCCAGGTTGCCCCAAGCCACTTCCCCTCCAAAATGGATGAGAAAGAGAAAGATGTAGGAAAAGGTTAGGTAGACAGTAGACAAGGTCCAGTTGTGGAATTGCCTGGACTCCCTAGAGCCATCAGCCCACCCAGTACCTGAACTGGTGGTCCAAAGTCTCCAGTTTCATTTGTCCTCTGAGATGCCTGTTATCACTCTCTCCCTTCAATGCTGTGTGATATAGTTGTATTTGTAGGCCATTATCTTCAATTTTTCATTTCACTATATCAGCAGTGTAGTATATTTAAAGGATCCCACTTCACTCATGACACTAATGGAGTTTTGAAGAGGCCATATGATACAGTCGTTATTGAATTTCTTCAAAAGCACGTACAAAGCCATGCTAAAAAAGACATTATTTAGTCTATAAAGTTAGGAAATGCAAGAAGGAAGTTTTCCTGAGGGCATTGTCAGGAGTTTATGCATAGTGTTAGTCTTCCTTAACAAGATTACATCCTAGCACTACTGTCTCTTTAAGGGCTGGAGAATATGTCTCTTTAAGATGGAGTATACAATTTAACACTCGGTATTTGAGCTGTGTCCTGAGGGCAGGAGTATTGTCTTCCACTGGTTATGTACTTTATCCAAAATTAATTTGCTGTCATTACAGCCTAGTGACATGGAGCGTTATTACCTCCATTTTACAGAAGGGAGTTCAGGCATGAAATGAAATCAGTAGCACCGATTCTGGGTGTCAGATTTAGAGAGCTTGGATCTAAAACATGTATGTGATTCGATTTCCAGACTAGTTTGCACTCAGCGTTCTGTCTTTAGTACCTAGGCTGAGCCACTTGGGGAGGTCTGACTGCAGTCTTGAGAGAGCAAACACTGATAATCACATGGGAAAGGTTTGTTCTAAGAGTTTTGCACAACACTCTTTAGGGCCATTGGGGTATTTGCAGGACTGTAGGTTCCTTGTCTGAAGTGGCATCCAGCTGCCATAGCTCAGGCTTGTTCTCTTCCCTAACTTTTATCAGCATTCAGCTTCAATGGCCAGTGGAGTAGTGGTCTGGCAGACAAGTCTCCTTCCTTGCACAGCAACAGCATCTCACCAAAATGGGGCCTGAGCTGTTGGTTGTGCTGCTGAGAGAGGAGATTTTATGACCAAGATCAGAAATTACATAATAAAGATGATTATTTGAGCCTTTCTTGGAGCGCAACAGCACCTTCAATTGCTGCTGCTGACTTTTACTGCTGTTTTATTGATGACTTGCTCTGTTTCAACTCTGGTCATAATTTTATTTGGGAAGAGGATAAGTTGCAGTATGAAAAGATCTAGGGTAAAATTAAGCAATACCCTTGGGAGCTGCTCCTAATCAAAATTGAACTTTTAACCATTAAACAACAGAGCAACATTGGGGACTGCCAATGTTGATACTGCTGAAGTTTCAAATGGGAAAATCGAAAGAGAAAGGCTAAAAGGGTTGAGGGAAGGGAGAAAGATTTAACCTCTGTCCTCTTTGCCTGGCCCCCTACCAGCACAGTTTCCACATCACTATTGTGAAGCAACCGTGTTATTGGGCTTTTGGGACATTTGGAGTCCCACCTCTGAGATGAGCTACTTGCTGTGATTCCAGTGCCCTTTTCCCTGTGTAAATCTCCTGTCAAACATGTTTCTTTAAGAATATGTTCAAACCAATCACTTCACCTTATCTCAAACTCATGTGTTCCCTTAAACCAGCAAGCCAGTGATTACACCTCTCCACTCATTTTCCTATAGCCTACTTTGCAGTTCTTCATTATACTATCTGCTTAGACATAAATTCTCAGTTTGAGAGATTTTTTCCCCTCCTTTTCTTTTTTTCCATCAACTGTTTGTACCTAGTACTTGTTTGGAATAAATAAGAGCAGTGAGGAGGCCAGTGTATGACCCACGTGTCTGTCTTTTTTGCCAGGATAAAACCTCAGTCTCAAACCTGGAAATATTTCTCAGATTGTTTTTCCCATACCACCCACATCTTTTTTCCACAAGAGGAAGCTGCTTATGTTGAATGCTGTGGGAACCTAATTGTTACTTTATCGCACAGTGAAGAAAAAAAAGTGCTAATTAAACAACATGCTTTTCCGAAACCAGATGATACTTTCATTTTCTAGAAAGAGGAAGCTTAATGTAAAATCCCTTCGTCTCTGGCTGGTGAAACCAGATGAATTGCTAAGAAGTTTTCTAATTTCATTTGCATAAGCCTTTTTCTAGCTACTTTGAAGAAAGTTCAAAGCTGACTGTTTGGTTGTTTGCCACTCAGCAGCAGGAATGCTAGCTTTTCATTTCCTCTGTGTTTGAGTACCAGGAGGCGTAAAACTGTTCATCTGCATATGATAATGCTGTTCCCTTATTTGCATCTTCCCTTTTTTTAAAAGGAGAGCCCAGGTTGATGCAGGAGTCTTGAGTCTGAGTTTGGCTCCAGAGGAATCCAAATGGACTGTTTCACCAGCTTCACTAGACTTGTGGGATGCAGAGGTTGTTCACCTCAGCACAAAGCAGTATTTCAGCAGCTTAGGGCAGGTGTGAAGGATGTTCATCTAAACACAAATTTGAACAACGTGCCTGAAATCTCATCTTGGCTATGTCAGTAAGCCCCAGCTGCTTTGTTTCTGTGCCTTGTGTTCCTCTTACCCTGGAAGATCTGGTTCCTTGGTAAGGCATAGACATGCTGTGTCTTCTGGAGATCTGCTAGCTGCACAACAGGTTCATCTTTCCACAGTCACAGGCTTTGTGTTGTCTAGGGGCTGCTGCTCACCTAGATATCATTAGTGGAAACTTCACTTCTCTCAGCTCTGCAATTAATGAAGCAGTTGTTACGCTTGCAAAAAACAAACAAACAAAAACCAAACCACAACCAGCCAGGAATGTGCCAGAACTTTGAGATGTGCTTTGTTAGGAAAAACCTTATCCCATCCCAGGCTGAGGTGACATGCAGCCCCAGGTGCATTGCTCTATTTTTACAAAGAAACTGAGAATAGGAGGGTGATTTTGAAGAAGAGGTGGGATGATCGTAAGTTGATAACCCAAGTGTCAACTACCTGCTTTGTGCTGGTGTAAGACTACATGGAGCCATGGGAATTCTTAGTCTGCACAACAACAAGTGTCTTGGATGGTCTGCTTTGCTTAACCAAAAGAGAAAATGACTCCTAAAACAGGTTGATAAAAATGCAGCAGCATCCCATGGGGGGGCTTTTAATGGCATTTTAATTTCTTAATGAGTGAAGCCCGTTTTACTGGATAAGTATATCCAAATTGGATGATAATGTCATTTAGTTAATCCACATTAGTTTAGGGAAATGGAACCATATCTTTTTAGTTTCTCAAACATCCCTGCATTGATGTGTCCTCTGCTTTAGCTCTCTACTCATCTTGTATGTGTTCACTTTGCCCTTACTGCACACAGTCTCTCTAGCTGAGATCTGTTTTGACAGACTTGCTCTACACACTACATGTTTATTCTCTTTCCTTCAGTTTTGCCTTTTCTAACAGCAAAGCATAAATCTGGAATTGTTCATTACAGGACAGGTGCCTCACTAAGAATTAATCTGAGACTGAACCCACAAATGGTCGTAATGTGTCTGTGGCTGGCCAGAGTTGCTGCTTGAGTATTTTAGCTATGGTTTTTTCACTGGAGATACCTGACTGAAGATACTGAGGCCATCAGCCAACATTGAAGCCCTAAACCCGTGGCAAAAAAATAAAGGTTCCAGTCCTCTTCAGCTACTAATCAAGCCTGTTAATTAGGAGTATTAGTGAAGTGGTTCCCTCTTATGCAGTCTGGGCCATGCAGAAGGACAGAAACTCCTTCTGTATCCTTTGGCTGATGTGTACCATGTTTCATTGAGTCTTGGACACCTAAGCAATGTTCATTTTTCATGCATTCTTTTTTCTCCATTAGGTTATGGAAGATCTTTTCAAGACAGTGACAAGCACTGTGCTCTCCAGATGTCCTCGGGATGTTGAGCTTTTTCATAAATACATAGCTCCTGCACAGAAGGTAATGCATGTGACAGGAAAGAAAGAACTGCAATTCTGTCTGTGTTTTGGGGGTTCTTGGCTATAGGAAGGCTTGATTTTTTAAATTTTGTTTTTAATTGTGTTGTCCTGCGTTAAAAAACTGAAAATATCAGCTTGAGTTTAAGTGATTGTTCAGGCCAATAGAGGACACACAACTTTCTGTAGCTGGTAGAAAGTGTGGTAGAGCTGTAGTTGTCACTTCATTTGGTAGGCTCTGAATAATCGGCTTCAATAATTGGGTACCCTTTTTGCACTGAATAGCCAGGAGTGGATTTTGACTCCTCTCTAGATCAAAATGCAGTTCTACAAATTACAGTATAGAGGGAGGTCACTTTCCTGAGTTTGCCCTTGAACCCTAAGGGGTAGCTTTACATGTTTATGTTTTTCTTGTTTTGACCAAGGGCAGGTTGGAACAAATACTGAAGCACAAATTTATGATGTAAGTACTATTTCAAAATGATCTTGCAGAGGGCTTTTGGGGAAAGAGTTCCTATTTTGCATATGTTCTTTTTCTTTCACAACTCAATGTCTTCTGGGTTAGCATAATATCTCCAAAAGAGCATGAGTTGCAGTTCCCTTTACTGTTTGTCAGGTATACTCTTTCAGCTCTGCATGAGACTGACACCTGAATCTGCTGGCCTTTGGCTTTTGCTCCCCTGCACAAGATCCTCAATACTATTCTCCTTCCAGCATGTACCTGCACAGTGGTGGCTCACGCTCTTGCTTGGTTTTGGCTTTGATGTTCTGCTTTCATTCACACTTTCATTCCAGTGGCTATCTTTTTATGAAAGTATTTTATGATACTTAACAATCCTGATTGGCTTTCTATTCCAAATTGATTCCGTAGCTCCTAATTCCAGTTCTTTTTGTGCTAAAGAACTGAAGGGTTTGGATTTCCCTCACTGGCCCTCAAGAACACCATATCCTCCCTACTCCTGCTTGTCTCTTCAAATGGTGGAGCTCTCAGTTTATCTCACAGAACATTGTAGGGCTACTCATCCCAGCACTGGTTATCTTGTTAAGCAGCTACAGCCACACCTGGGCAACAGGATCCTGATGGATCTCCGTGTGCCTCTGCCTGCATGAGCACTGTGGGAGTCCTCGGTGAAGTTACCATCTCCCCATTTCAGCCCTCTCTTTGGACCTAATTGATACTCCTGAAAGGACAATTTTGCACTCAGCTTCTCCCATGCTCCAAGGAAAAGGAGAGAGAGACAGACCATCTCTTTCTCCCCCCCCGTCTCTCTCTTCATCAGCTGCTGGCAGGTCTGGGGCATTCCTGGCTTACACACATCGGTTACATGTGTTGAACCTGTGCCAGTGATCTGCCCTCATCTGGTCTGTGGCCTCACATAACCCAAACATGTGGAGCAATATATTCCTTCTTGATGTATTTCATCCAGAAGCCTTCCCTGTTTTAGTGAAACATTGTAATGGGGTGTAAAGAGCTTGTGCTCCGTAGGGAATTTGGATTTTAATTGAATTAGCCAGTGATACAAAGATGAAAATTTTGTGATCATATTACTGTTTCTTCTCTCTGTCCACAACATTTGGCTTGGTATGTGAAAAACTTGGCTGCTACATTGTCTTCCATTGAGTCTTGATTTCCAGTTACCAAACCTGGAGCATTGTTCATGGCACTTTTTCTGTTTGCTTTGCCATGATGCTGTTCTTTTGTGCTGGTGGAAATTGGTGGAGAATCTGCTCTCATATCTGCCAGAGAAATAGAGAAACATTGCTGCGCCTAAATCTCATGAGTTCTGCAAAGTAAAGTGGAAACATTTGAGCTACAAGCCCTTTGCACCCTGGGCTGTTATTTTTGCCTAACACACCCTGGATGAGAGCTGTGTTGTTGTAGCTATGCTGATGAGGACATATTGTTTTCTTTAAAAAAATCCACAAATTTCTATGACGCAATTCCCTGCAGAGCTCACTTCTGACTAAAATGCAATATTGCAATAATGCAGAAGTGTTAAGAGCTTAGCACTTCCTGCCCTGCATGTAGCTGCAGCACAGGAAAACATAGGATTCTTGCCATATCAAATGCATTTTGGTTTCTGTCCAAAGAAGCATTACTGGGAAGTCTGACATTACACACAAGTTGGCATGGTGGTGGGGAAATGCCTCCTTAATTTTCCAGCATGGCGCTTAGCCAAAAAACTTTGTTATTCCTTTCATAGTTATCTTAAAGACTTTTTTTCTTCCTCTTGCAGAATTTCCTACAGTGAAGCAGTGGAAATTTTGAAGCAAGCTCCTCAAACTTTCACTTTCAAGCCAGAGGTAGGTCATTGCCAGCTGGTTTGTCCCTATGCAGAACGTGAACTTTGTAGAATTTCCTTTCTCTCTCTCTCTCTGATACCACAAGAGTTGTTACTTTTCACAGATTATATGTCTCCTAGGGTGTTTTGTTTGCTGGGCTGTAAATCCGGTGTAACTTTTGCCCTTTGTAGTTGAAGTGGGAGCAATACAAGGAGTGGAATCTGTAGCAGGAGAACATGTAACACTTGCAGGGAAGGAAGTGATGAGATTGCAGCTGAAGGACCAAGGCTTTAGCAAAGGCACTTCTCTTTCCTGTATTTGAGTAGTGCTAAGAGTGTTGCAGATTCAGTAGTAATCATCTAAGAAGAGTTGCTGTAATAGTTCTCAAAAGAAAAAAGGAAGGATAAGAGGTTAGCACCAAAAGTTTGACAAGGATTAATAAACCAATACCATATGAAAATACCATGTAATCTAGATGTAGGTAAAGGGAATCCCTTGTCTTTCCAAAGCATAAATGTTGACTGGGAAAAAGAGTAACATGCTAATCTTTCTGAAGCTGTGAGATTATGGTTTTCTAAAAATCATATTTTGTCCAATTTCAAACAAACACACACACTCCATTATGGGACAGCATTTATGGTGGTGCTCATCTTAGGTCTATGTTGTTTAATCATTATCTCTTTATTATACTTTGAGGAAAATAACCCTCTGGCTGAAGCCACCCTTATAGCCAGTTGGGTAACTCCCATCTCTGTGCACAAGTGGGTGTAGAACCTCTTGTCTCTGTAGTATCTGGATCTGAGACAGCAAACTTGGGATATTTTAGTATGAAGAGAGACTGGGGGAGTTCGGTTCCCCTCTTCCACTTCCATTCCCCCAATATTCTTTGCATATCCTATAAACAGACTGGGCATCTCAAGTCAAAAACCACTGGATTTATAACATCCTTGGATAAAGGGAAAGTGAAGGGCATTGCAAATGTCCAAGGTTCATGATGACAAAAATTTGTTATTAGGGTGCTAGGTTTTCTTAAGTGAGAATTAATGTAGCATGTAACAAGACACAGCAGGGAAGAGAGTAGTCAGCCTAAGAAAGCTGCTTTCTATAAACCAAAGGTAATTCTGAAATAAGGCTGGTTTGCTGGGTCAAGTGAACTGGCTTTGGAGGGGTGCCTGTTTTCCTTTAGATATGCAGAGTGTGGTTTGGGGTTTTTGAGGTTGGGATTTTTATTTTTTTTTAACTTTTTAAAAAAATTTTTTTTGCTTGTTTTGGTTTTTTCCCTGATTTGATACCAGATGCTTGGGCTTGATGCAGGGACAATCTGGCCCTATTCTGCTAGGTTAAATAATATTCTTTTACATGCTTTGCTTTGCCTGAAAACTTGTGAAACTGTCTACTTCCCAGTGACCTGTATAAGAAGTTGCTTTGCTTGATTTCTTGTTATTCAAAGCAGCACATCTCTCTATGTACAGGGATTTTTCTGGGTATCTTGCCATGGGTAAGAGGTACCAAAGCAGATTCCCAGGCCCCTTTTTGCTGTCCTTACAGTGGGGCCGTGACCTCCAAACAGAACATGAGAAGTACCTGGTGAAGCACTGTGGGGAGGTTCCTGTGTTTGTGGTTAACTACCCATATGACCTCAAACCTTTCTACATGCGGGACAATGAAGATGGACCTCAACACACAGTGAGTCCTGGGTTACACCTCCACCACTTTATTGTCCTGGCCTACTGATAGACATCATCTGTTGGGCCTGCCCTCAAGAAGTTCAAGATAAGATGTGACCATCAGGTGATCCTGTCCATTTTTTTTTCCTGTTGTAGAAAAAATACCCAAAGCAGAAACAACAGGAAGAGTAAGACTTGAGAGTTGGGACAGTGTTAACTTTTTGCTTAATTGCCTTAAGACAAGTTTGCCACAGTTTATTTCTTTTCCTGGTAGACTTCTGTACTATTAGGTGAAAGGCCTAGAATTGGATGGCTTCAAGTAGTCTGTGATTCTCTTGTCATCCAAGTGTAGCATCCATGTAGTGCTCAAATAGCAGATGGGCACAAGAAATAAGCTCTTTATCAAGTCTCATGCTTTGAAATTGTGATTCCTCAACTGAATTGAGAAAACCTGAAGCACTGCTTCTACTAAAAAGAGCAACAACACCACCATGCACCACTGTGTCTTCAGTGGCTTTAATTCTAGCAACATTTCAGCTGTGGGATAAGAAAAATAACCCTAAAAGACAGACAGCCCAAACCTAACAGCCTAAGTGGTAACACTTGGATCCTAACACTTAGATCCAGCACATGAGTGCCATTGCTACCATATCCATTAGAGCTGGCTCAAGGAATGGCGATAGATAAGACTGAACACAAGCTACAGCAGAGGAGAGAATCAGGGCTTCAGAAAGCATGCCCATATGTCTTTGCTGTCTTCTGAGCTGCTGTTGGGTTCTTTATAACCCCACATGGGTTGTCACCAGAGGAACTTGGTGAGATTCAGTTCAAACCACTTGCAGTAGATGTCCTTAGTCTGGGACATTGCTGATGTCATTTAGGTTTTCTGTAAATTACTGATGTTTATCCTTGCAAAATTTCCTCCCAGTCTTCTCCTGTCAAAAAAGGACTTTTCAAGTATGTGCAAATCCTTACCTAAGTGTCCTGAACTTTGGAAGAATTATAGTAGGGTTTTACAAAAACCCATCAGTGTCAACTGTTCTGCAGATCACTGTGTGGTTGTATGGCATGACTTCAATTAGTTTTCTTTCTTCAAAGGTTGCAGCTGTTGATCTCCTTGTACCAGGAGTAGGGGAGTTGTGTGGAGGCAGCTTGAGAGAGGAGCGACTGCCCTTCCTTGAATCACGCTTGCAGAGGTATGGAAAATCCACAGATGCCAGGAGACTAGCCTGAGCAGGAGAGTGCTTCAGCAGCTCTCTGTGATTGGCAAGACAGAGGAGTGGAAGGGCAGCTAATAGTATTTAAAAGAAACCTATCTTTGTCTTTGTGATATCTATTTATCTGAGTAGGTGACTGCAAAATGATGAAGAAGTTCTTGTGCTTCTGTCGTAGGTGTTTTAGCTCATCAGAGAAGAAAAGTTTTCATTATGCTAAGAGGCCAGGGCAATAGAATGCCTCAGCTCTGCCGCAACTGTCTGGAGCAGTGTCTGCTGTGGGACACTTCATCCTTTTCTTCAGTTTTTGTGGCTGAAAGTGGATTGTGAAGGTGGAAGTTGTCACATATACAGAACTTAGATATCTCTTTGTCATCGTTTTATCTAACTGAGAAATTGTAGTTTTGGTCAGAAGCTTTGCCAGTTGTGATGCAGCTGGCCTCAGAGACTGGCCTGATTTCAGAGAATATGGCTCTTTGCTAATAGTTTCATGGGAAGCTTCACTGGAACTGCTCAAGACCTGTACTGTGTCGTGGGGATTCCTCTTTCCCTGCTGCATCTTGTTACTTTTGGTAATTTTAGGCTGACTTTGATGTCAAAATATCAGAGCTGCTTTTTGATTAATAATTGACATTATACATTGGGTAATTTTCCATAGACAGTTGTTCTCTGGATCCTATTTGGTTGTTCAAAAATTTTGTAGAATCGGAGAATGGTTTGGGTTGGAAGGTACCTTAAAGACCATCCATTTCCAACCCTGCTGCCATGGGCAGGGACACCTTCCATGAGATCAGGCTGTGCAAATCCCATCCAGCACTTGAACACTTCCATTTGGGCCAGTCATACACTTGTGCAAAGCAATGCTGGAGGAAGGATAATCCCAGAGTAACACCATTTGTACATTGGGAATTAACCTGTTGCTTAAATCAGTCACATGCTCACACAGATATATCTAGTCAATGGAGAAGAGCAAAATCTATTTCAGCATAATGAGTCCAAAAGGCACCAGGCAATTAAAATCACCAGATCATTAATTCTCAGTTCTTAGTGTAGGATTATGATATTCCCCGTGCTTCCTGCTACTCTCCCTGTAAGCTCTCTGAAGCAGGCCTTCTTCAACTCATGTAAAGTACAGTGTTGCCTGCTGCACTTTTTCAGTCAAAACTTTTTGCCAGTATCTGAGTCCACAGTCCTCAGGAGGAGGAGAAGGGTCCATGTGGAGTTCGAAGCCAGACTTTCTTGTTTGTCAGGAAAGTCATAGAGAGCATTTCAAGGTGCAAATGGGGTGTGACTTCAGTAAATCACATCTCCTTTCACGAATTTTTTCTCAATTTTTAGTCCTCAGGATCTGATCTAAAGCCCAAATACTTTAGACCTTTAAATTCTATTTCCTGCAGAACCAGCATAACCTTAGAGAGAAAAAACAGGATTCTTGTCTTCTTATGCATGCTTCATACAATAGTTCACCAGGCTTTCCCTTTTCTTGTAGCATGCTCTTCCAGGCAAGTGGTGCTTGTGCAGAGTAACTCTGTTCCTTTACTTACACGGGATTTTCTTTTCATTTCACAGATTAGGACTCGCAGATACCTATCAATGGTAAGATGCCACTTTGCTCTACAAGCTCTTTTTCTTCTTTTGATAGTATTTAAGGAACTGGGGTTTTTTGTTGGGTTTTATTTTTAATTTTGGTTCTGAGGGAACATTTTTTGGCCCTGTTGCCCTGCCATCACTGCCAGTCTAAATGAAATAGCCAGTTCATTTAAACAAAGGTTAATCTAATGCTATTTAATTTATGCCTCTGATTTGTCCACTCACGGCACAGGTCATTCCTCTCAGGATTGCATGAGGTGGACTAATTTACAACCCATAATGATTTTTGATATTAAATCACTAGGCTGTGTTGAAACTTGGATAGATTCTGACCACTATGCACGAGATAAACAGGTTACAGAACTATAGCAATTTGTGACATTTAAGAGGTCTATGAATAACTTCCTTTGCAATTGACAGGGCAATTGGGTCGAAAAATCTTCCCTAACAAAGCAGTTAAAGCAATTAAAACTGTCCTCCTAAGGAGACAGATCAACCTTTGAATTACCAGTTTAACCCATTAAAACGACAGAAGGTTCTTAGTGTTTCTTGGTATGTACTTCATCATAGCTACTGAGAGAGTGCTAGTGCAGAGAATTTTAAATTTAGAAGAGTATTTTCAAATACTCTGCAGTATTTGGATTGATCATTAGGAAGGCTGCTTGAAAAAAAAAGCAAAGTATAGGTTCTTCACTCTTCCCACAATATGAAATCACTGAGGGACAGCCCAGTGTATGACAGATCTTTACCTCATCCTTGTGCAAACAGGGGCAATTTAATTTCTTCCTCTGTTGTTGTATTTGTGGCCCAGAATACACCATATCTCTTTATCTGAGGGAAGGATTATCCTGAACAAGGGCGATAAGTTGTGTGGTTAGATGCTGAGATACAGCCTGAGGAAGTCTGGTGTTCAGTGGTAGAGCCTCCCAGCACTACTAAGATAGCTCAGCCCTCCTCATGCTTCCAACAAATAAAGATTAGGACATTGCCTGTCACCCATTCGCATTTTCGCGTGGTACGTAACAATCACATTCTGGAAACTTTTCCTGCTGTAATCTTGTTTTGGAGACTCTTTCCTCCTTTATTCCCTCCACTCCATCACAGACAATGTAACTTTCTGGAGAAGATTAAAGCTGTTGTCACCCCCTGCCACAGCAGAGTCTGGTGTCCTAGGAAGGTTCAGGATAGTAGTAATTCTGGATGCTTCTGGACTGCAGTCCAAAATCTGTCAGAATACAGGTAGGTGGCTTGCCAGCATCCATCTTTTCAGTGGAGGTGGCAGGAGAGACTAAAATTAATCTCCTCCAATTTAGTGATTGAATTGAGTCTCTAAAGCTGGCTCACAAACTCCTGGAAGAACAGTTGAGTCATTAGTTTTTAAATATAATGTTTGCTGACTTTTGAATGTCATCTCCTTTCAAGTTCCTTAATGATTGCCATATCTCTGATTCTACCTGTTTTCTTCTCTCCACTGAGCAAGAGGATATTGTGGGGTCTGACTGTTTCTAGGACAGTTTCAGGATTGCCTTGTTCATGAGTGTATCATAAGGCAGAGGCAACTTATAATCTGAAATACTGCCCTGCTTCTTGCCATTCCTACCTTTTAGGAAGTTTTTCAAAAGATAGATAAAGTGATATGGTGAAATACTATGAGTCTTCTTCAGTGCACTACATCTTTCCTATTATGCAAGTTTCTTTCCATATAGAATATGAGTTGGAGTAGTATTTGGCTTGATTTTGTAGTTATTTTATCTTATTTTCACACTTTGTCCATTGAATTGTAGATAGAAAATAGCTCAGAGCTGTAGATGACGATCTGGCTAAACTGAGAGGCCTGTGGAAATGAGGTGGGAAAGTCAAGTGATGAGAGTACTATGGGAGTTCATTGATTTCTCTGTGACAAGGGAGAAGGCCTTGTAAACAGGGGACTTGATCTTGTTTGCAACCTCCAAGTGCCATCTTAAAAGTAACAAAGCAGGCACTTTATAATGAACAGTGTGTTCCCACAACCATCAGCATGAGCAGCGTTTTGGACAGTCTTCCTATATGTAAGGCACTGCTTTCCTTACTCTGATTATCTTCATGTGCTTCAGTGGAGACAATTGTCTCATACTGAACCCTTCACAGTCCAGGTACCTTTCTGATCTTCTGGTGTAACACCGGTGAAAGTACATAGTAGCAGAGCAGCTACTAAGACTTGAAGACTTGCTGTCTTCAAGTAGATGTTACTGTGTTGTTTTGGCCCTGCTCCTGCTCTGGATGAAGAAGATTGTGCTGTGTTGGGCTCTTTAAATTCCAATAATCTTTGAGGCTTGAATGTCAGTATTCTGTTGAGTGTTCGTGTGGCAGGGTGGAGGAGTTGGGCTCAGGGAAAAGTAGCACTGGTGAGCCACTTGCAGCCCGTGGCCAGTGACTACACTCACCTCATTCTTGAACCTTCAGAGCCCAGTGAAAACAGGTAGCCCATCACTGTCCTTGGCAGCCACCTGGTCCTATTACTCCTCTTTAGGGAAGAAACTGGAGTGCTGTGCTGGGCCAGATGGAGGCAGGCAGAAAGTCAGGGGGTTTTTCTTACACACACATACACACGCACACACCCAGTAGAATATTCAGTTTCATGAACTATAGTATCTTTGTTCTTTCAGCCTTACTTTTTTCAAACTAGCCACAGAACCTTCAGCATAGCAAGGGGATTGCATAAAAGGTTGAGAATTTATTTGTTTTGAAAACTGACTGAAAAGAACACATTCTGTTTATGAAAGATCATTGGAGTGATTTGCTGTGTAACACACGGAGCTCACGATGATGATAAAATAATATGAATCTTTAAAAGGATGGGCAGAAATGTTCCTCTAACATGGCACATAACAAGCTCCTGGATTCATTGCTGGGGGGTGTTGTTACACTACACACTTCAGTAAGACCCAAATTTCTGAACACCTACCAGTGCTCAGGTCCAGAGCAGGAATACCTGGGCTAGTTGTGGTTGCAGAAACTTACTTCCCCTGTGGAATAATGCTGCACAGTCCACCAGTTGCCAATAGACTGCTCAGTTCCCCTCTTAAGTATGAGTGACTAGCAAAAACAGCTAGACTAGTTCACAACTCTTTTTGAGGTGAGCAACATTCAATATCTGTAGACTGCTGAATGAAGGAAAACCTCAGGGAGCATTTTCCAGCCTAAAGGGATTTTTCTCTTCATCTGCAGGCAGTTACTTTTTCTTTCATCTGTGAAGAATGGAAAATTTCTCAATTCTTCTGCTTCTTCTGTGCACAGTCATCAGAAAGGATTCGCATTCTTGAGCCTCAGCACATTTAATTCAATGGACTTTTTCCATTAACTTTGATGGGTTTTGTTTCGCTCCTTTTGCCAAAATGGCTTCTCAAAGTGCTTTGAGATCTACCGATCAAAGTCCTGGATAAGCAAGGGTAGAATTTATTATTATTGTTCATCTGGAAGCAGCTGAGTTATTTCATCTTCTCACAATGACTTTATAAACTCTGTTGCCAGCAAAAAGGGAGAGAAGATGATGGGCTTAGTCTCAACTGCCTTTGCACAGGCTGATGCACTTTTAGACATCATCAGCTGTTAATTGTATTCCTGGTTACAGCTAAAGTAGTTACCAGCTGGTTTGGCAGTTATGCTCAGAACTCTGAGCTGGGTCAAACTGATCTGCCATGGCCAGCACCCATATCTCTCACATTTATGAGGTCTTTCCTGTTTTGTGAGTCACCACCCTCAGCATCAGGTCTGCCCATCACCTTCATTGCAAACCCTTGTAAAGCTGCACAATGGAGCTGCCCAGGAGCAGTTCCAGGGTATTTGCAGAGACTCAAGTTCTTCTTAAGGCAGTCTGTAAAGTGGATAGAAATGAAGACCACCACTATGCTGTTGCACAGCCTTTGTGTTCATATCCTGAGCATAATCCTCATCACAAGATGTGGGATGCATACACCAAGCCTTAGGAAGCCAAGCTAACCCCCAGCAGCACAGAGAGAAAAGCATGTGTGTCCCAGTCATCAGAAAACATGTCCCACTCTTGGGCCTGCTGTTCAAACTGCACTTTGTGTGTCACTGCTACTAGGAAGAAGTAAGCTCTCCTTCTCTTTTTGCTATTTGGGCAGTGGAGGGGAGGGGAAAAATAGTGGAGAAGAAGAAACCTGAATATTGGATTGAGTGTAATAAACGGTTTCCCAAATTTTAATTACTGCTAATGAGCTGTAAGGAAAAATAATATTTCATGGTATGAAAGGCATACTGTTAAACTGAGTGACAGGGCAATCTTGCAGCTGTAGAAATTATGGGAGAGTACTTCTGTTTTGCAAGTAAGGGTGATAATGGGCATTACTTTGTCTTCACTCTGTTAAAATACAGTCTTCAAGCCAAGAAATATCTGATGTCCAAGCAGCTACACTCAAATATACATAATGTATACTTTACATATTTATACATGTGTAAGTATATATACACAGAAATATAATATTTCATTGCAGTTCATTAACAGTATGTAAAATTTGGGAAGCCACTTATTGCAATCAATCCAATCTTAATTTCTTTCACAGTGTTCTGCCCCCCTCTACTTCACTGCATGAGTAGTAAAACATATGCATTTATATTTAAGTGCACTTGATTTTTTTTTAACTGGGATGATGAAATATTCATACACCAAGATTAGAAGCAAGTAATACATCTGGAGTCACTCAGTCCCCTACTAGTGCATTCATATAAAGAAAAATAACTTGGTGCCCTCAGCAAGCTCAGAAACACTGAGATGTTTTTCACTTCTATTAAAATAAAACCTTTGGTGACAATTTATAGCTGCAAGTACAGTATCACATCAGCCACAGTCCAGCTGGGAAATGGTAACTACAGAAGAACCATCATAATCTTGTTGACACCCATATACTCAGAGTATCTGCTTCCAAACGTTTTCTGAGTTTTCTGTGCACAGCAGGTGCTGTTCTGCAAAATAAAATGTCTTGTTCCAGATCTCATTTTTGGAGAAGATATGTTCAAGGGGTTTTTTTCTGGCTTACTATGGAAATAAATGAATCAATCTATAAGAGTGATTGGGGAAAAAGTAGCAAAAAGCCATCATAATTACCTTAAAAGAAAAAAAAAATTAAGGAATGTTGAGCAGACAGACAGCAAGACCTATTTAAGTTTCTGAAGAAATTACTGGAAATGAAATTACTTAGGATATTGAAAAGCAAACAAAAATTGAAAGAATTTGCAGGACAGATTTCCACACTAATGTGGCAAGAGCTAGACAAGCCCAAGCAGAGAGCTTCACCTCCACTAGTGGAAGTGCTTTGTGATTCAGTAGGAACCTGGGTTTGTGCCTCTGCTAGGAATGTTTTAGGTACTAAAACCAGAAAGGTGTTTTCAATATGAGCAAATCTGTGGTGCTCAAGCTTTTCTTCATACCCAAATATGTTCCTGCTCCCAAAAAACCATGTGTAGTGTATTGGCAAAGCATAGCTATGCTGATTTAAATGGGTTTAAAGTTGGAGTTTCTGCTAATACAATTCTGTTTCTTCATGCCCCTGACCAACACAGAAATCACAGTGGTTAGGGTCAAAGGGAAGTAATTAAGATGGAAAGCAAAACCTTAGATGAAAAGCTCACTTTAATGACATCAGCATAACTGTGCTGCAAATGTAACTGTCTGTTTAAATTACAGGTATCTAGACCTCCGAAAATTTGGATCAGTTCCTCATGGAGGCTTCGGAATGGGGTTTGAACGCTACCTGCAGTACATCTTGGGAGTTGACAATATCAAAGATGTTATTCCTTTCCCCAGATTTTCTCACTCCTGTCTCCTGTAGCTCAGCAGTTGACTCATGTGGAGAAAACCACTGGTGTAACTATGTGTATATAACAAACCGGGATATGACTGAGTGTGTTTTAAAGGGAAATCAAGATAATTTTTATACCAATGAAACTCTTGGTCAATTTAATATCGGGCTGTTGAAAATAATATATGTTCTGGTGAGATTATGGAAGGACACTGGCAGTTAATTTGATAGCTGCTCGTGTCTTCAGTGCACTTCAGGAGTATTAATAAATCCCACTTAACTAAAAGGTTACGATTCTCATGAGACTGGTACAAGCCATGGAAGTACTGAACAAGCACTGAAGGTAGCAGGGGGTTTTATGTGAAATATTAATAAGGAAGTGTGACCTAAAATACTGTCATGGCTGTGATACACTTGCTACTGCTACAGTCAGGAAATGACTACTGTAAAGCATGATTCTCCCCACTCTGAGTTAAAAGCAAACATTGTTTACCTTGGAAAAATCAGCCAAGCCTAGCAAGGAACAATGTCATATTGGAATTGCTGGAGTGAGTTTGTTGAATGATGTTTGATTTTGTGAATCATCAATAAAGATGTACACTGGGTTGTTTTATAACTCCGTATGGTTTCTTCTGTTATAAAACTGTAGCTCTCAGCATGAGAGAGTTTCCTTCAGTGTCTTTGGTAGAAGTTTCATTTTCTGTATAACAAAATTAGTTGCACAACTTCTGCAGTAAGTATCTGTTTTCTGTCTCCAAGAAAGCACATATTCATAGCAGACAGAGATGTTCAGTTAGATGAGAGTTTGCTCATCCATCCATCTCTCCAGAGCCAACTTGCAGTTCATGGTGGGGTTTTGTTGTTGTTTTGCTTTTCTGTTGTTGTTATTGAGAAAATTTCTCATGTGCTCATCGGACCAAGCAGTTTGGTCTATATTGCAAAACAACCAACAGATGCTCCCAAGCATTGCTATGTATTAAGTAATTGCTTATCACTATAGGATCTGAACTCCTTGGCAGTCTCTAATGGGTTTATGCTCTCAGCTTCTCTGCCAGGTAAAGAAATACTCATTTCTGTTTTGAAGACAGTATTATGGGAAGACCAAGTGACTTGCCTGAGGCAACTGGAAACCAGTAATTTATTTGGGACTTGAACTGAGGGTTTCCAACATCCTTTTTCCCTTCCAAATTATTGGAATCCAGCAACTGATCATTTGCATAGTGCTTGCTACTCTGGAGCCCGCTAAGGCTGGAGTATAAACAATGTGTATAAAGAGAAAAAGCAAGGTAGTAGCCTTACTGCTGATGAACCCCGTGTACATTGGCAAATGCTACAAACAGCCCTGAAAACATTTCCAAGTAGATGGAAGAGATTGAAAAATCGTAATCAACTAGCATTGCACTGGTAAGACTGCAGTCACAGTTCTCTCTGATAAGACTGTAGTACTGCACCTGCAGCATCTAAAAATACCTGTTTACATCATGCGGCACCTGCCATGTCTTGGTGTGCTCCATGGCTGGGGGTTTTTACCTGTTATGATCATGCAAGCAACATCACCATGAAGGTCATTACTTGGGGGGTTTCTTGTGTGCACTGAGACATCTGCATATTAAGACTTCTTCATGTCTCCTTCATCCACTTGATTAGGCAGATGTTAATTGTCCGTTTGCTGGTTTGCATTTCCCAGTACAGCCCTGAGTTGGCAAGTCTGGTTCCACAAAACAGTTTGAGCACCTGCCTTCCCTTTGAAACCACAGAGAAGTTCCCACATCAGACACTCAAGTAGCTTCCTGCATTTGGGCCATCTCTCCTTTAGTATGTTGTCTTAAGTGTTATTGTTGGCCTTTATGTTTTGGAATTACTTCTCTGCAGAAAGATGTGGACTGAGTACAGCTGCCAAACAGCATGTTTGGCATCCATAGCATGTTCCCTGAATTACTTGCAATAAGCGGGTGTCCTTATTGACATCCTTAGTCACTGATTCTGTCACAGTCGCTGTAAAAGAGAGTGCCTGAACTGGAAGCCTATCAGAGTGGGGCAGAACATCTCCTGTCCACTCTGCTGTCAATCCCCAACAGCAGCTCTGGGCTGCCTGTGTTGGTTTTGGCATCTGTGGGAGGTTGTTGATCCTGCTCTGAGATGCCAGATCTGATGGGCAAGGCGGGGCTAAACAGTGACAGGTGAAAAACAAGATGTAAAAAAGAAGACAATGGAAGGTGCCAAAATGTTCTAGGTTAATGTGGCATGAGTCACAAGTTACAGGGAAGGACACAACTGCTTCAAACAGGTTTGCAGGGTGGCTGTCAGGGTGACACGGCAAGAACAAAGAACTGGTCTAATCCACCTTTCATTCTTTGCCCTTTTCAGAGGTTGTTGCAGGACTGAAGGTAAAGGTTGAACCTTTAATTTGCAGATAAGTAGATTAAGTAAGAAAGAAGTAACAAGGACTCACTGTGAGTGGTTTTTCCAACTAGGTGTCCATGAGGAGGAGTCTCCCCAGTCTTCTACATGTCCTGGTTCATTTCAAGGTGCTTGATGAGCAGGGTATCCAGTGAGCTAAGGGGACATTGCCCTTGGGTCTGAAAGTTCAAGAAAGCTACCCCTGGTAATTTGGCAGATGAAGCAGGAGCTGAGGAGGGTTGTCCCAAGAGAGGTAACCAGATGGCTCAGAAGGGGAAGAAAAGGTTGTCTAGTCTTGGTAACAGCCTCAAACATGTGCTGGTTTTGCTAGTGGTGAGAGAAGAGGCTGAGGCCCTGTGAATTATGGTACTGCTCAGGGTTAATACTGAGATTGGCATTCTTGTGAGAAACTTAATTTATGGGTAGCCAGCAAGGGTGGGAGCCACTGTTTCCCTCGAGGCTGGCATTGTTCACCTCGTGCTACGTATATATAACATGGACTGGTATTGCCAAGGAATGTGACATGTTTTTTCTGGGATTTCCATGTGGAATGTCATGTATTTCCTTTGAATCTCCCTTCCTGGAATGAAACGGAAGTTAATCTGGAGGACAGGGAGTTAATTTCTCTTGGACATGTAAGCAGCGAAACACACCAAGATTTTCTTTATTTAAGCAGCTTTCCTTACTACATCTTCTCTTAGAGTCTGCACCCTGGCAGTGACTGAAGCCAGATAAAAACTTAACACTTCAAATAAAAACCTGTTATTCTTTTTGCACACAGGAATCACCTCTTAGGCTGACTGTGCAGTGCAGTAGCTGACACTGGGGTGTCCTTAGTGCCATAAGCAATCAGCTCTCAAGCCCAGGTGACCAGCACTGTCTCTGCTGGCATCATTTTGCTAAGCATTTCTTGAAGTTTCAATTCTTCAGCAGCCCCTGCTTGCCTCTTTTCAAGTTTGTCCTCACTTTGAGCTTCAGAGGAAAGAACGAATGTCATTGATTACTGTGTTGGTAGCTTTGCAACATTAGAACAGAGTGATGGGAGATAAAAGAGCTACACAGTAAACTTTGCATAACTAAATGCCAACCTCTCAGAAGAGTGTTTAGAGGAAAATGTCTGTTTTTTTCACTTCAAGAATATCAGATAAACCCTTCACTTAATTTTTTTAATGCATAAGATCAAAGTATCCCAAAGTACTCTATTTTTAATCAAAAAAATAATACCTACAGAACTAACATGGTTTCAGTCTTCTCATTTTTAAATTCACAGGAGAGCAAATGCACACTTGGAAGCTAGCAGTAGAGATTGCTGTTCTCTTCCTTATGATTTATGTTGTGATACTGTGGCAGTGTTCAGATCCTGGACTGTTGTACCTTCTGTATAAGCAGAGACAAAAAGGTACATGGGCCAAAGGCTTAAAAGTCAGCAGACCAGCACAGGGATTTTAGCTGAATTACCACCATTCAGGCCCCCAGACCTGAGGGAGACACTGCAAGGTGCCCAGCTCAGCAGTGCTGTCTCTGGTTTATTTGGTAGTAGTTGTCATTTATAAAGCATCACTTGTTTGAGGGAATGCCAAGACTTTGAAGGGAAACGTAAAGTACAGTTTTGCTTGCTGGACTAATATTGATTGTTTTGGGAATAGCTTATAGATGTGTTTTTCCTCAGGGGGTGAAGAGAACTAATTTGCCAAGAAACACTTTTGTCATTGTTTCCATTAAATGTGTATATAGAGATAAACGTGGCTTTGCTGTTGCTGAAACCAGTAACAACCATTATGGCTGTTGTTTTAGCCTTTACCTTACACTTAGGGACAAATGAGAGATGGGTCCAAAGGAGAAATAAGACTTTGTATAAAGATTGACAGAATTCTAATTTCCTCAGATCTAACCAAAGCTGCCGAAGCCACAAAAACGGTGGTCTCGGGGGTGAATTTATTGTTTTGTCTTACTGTTTGTTGCAGAGCCATGACCTTCAGAAGGGTTGTAAAGTTTTATTTTATGATCCTGCTGATAAAGAGACATATGTAATTTACTATACAAGTTCTTACAGACTTGGCTAACAACAAGTTTGACCCAGAGTTCAAAAGAAATTATGCCTCCCGTTGTTTTATGGCCGCTGTGCTGCAGTGCCTGCTGCACAAGGTGTACAGAAAAGATGCTGTAAAGGGAGAGCTCTCACATAAAGGGCGAGAGAGGGACAAGACTATGGCCATTCAAAAGTCACATACCAGCTACATCAGAAATTGTAGGCTCTATTGTGAGTGAAATATGGTTGAAATTACTTTGGAATCCATGTTGCTCTTATTGCTGACACTGTTTTACTGCGGGAAATTGAGGCACAGAGCAATTAATCTGTTTGCCCAAGGTTATGGAAGATGTGTGGCAGAAGCATGGAACAGACCCAAATCAACCAAATCCCTGCTTGGCGCCTGCTCATGAGACTTCCTTCTGTTTGCCTCTGGGTGCACTGCCACACCAGAAGCAAGGCAGGATGTTTGCAACTGATCTGGTTTCAAACGCATTTTTGGCATTTCTCAGATCCTAGACTGCGCTTCAGTGATTTTTATCTATCCCTGTGTGTCCTGGGGCCTTTCAGAGATAGCAATCCTGCTGTTTATTTTTATTACTCTTACAATTGATTTTTTTTTTCTGAATAATTTGAGGCAGCCAACAGAGTAGATTTTTAATTTTCTTTGCAAGGCTTGGTCTTGCTCTTTGCTCTTCATTGATAACTGTGTATCTTACTGTCTTCAGTAGGTTGATGTACTGATACTTGCACTGAAAGAATGGAGTTCAGAGTTTTTAGAAGTCACTGATCATACAGGTTCCTGGCAAAAAAGTATGCAAACTGCTCAGGAAAAAAAATCAATGTGGTCTGGTAGGAGGCCTTGGTAATCATGTAAACATTTAAGTTTCAGTATGAGACTATTCACTGCTATCTACTATGGCTTCAAAAAGGCTAGATTTCCCATCACAGTGGATAATAATTATACTTAACTGACACAATGTTATAAGTAATACTTCTATAGTGTCTTTACCTTCAAAGTGATTTTTGAGCAATAATTCCAGTATCTTTGATGGCCCTTTGAAGATCCTGGGCTCTGTGTTCTCAGTTCTGTGGTTAAACTGTGTGAAGCAGGCATATGATCCGTATTTTTCTGAGACACAGGTCTCCCATTTGCTGCTTGTCCCCCTGCTTTGCTGCTGCTCTGTTGATGAATGTGTGGCCATGGGCTGCACATCCAAGCAGGAGACAGCTGGACTCCCACCACAGCCAACTCAAAGGCTGACTGACCTCTCAGTGTTCACACAGCTGGGATGTTCCAGGTCAGTTGAGAGATGAAGGGACTTGCCAGAGGCTGCGGAGGGAAGCAAGGGTCAGGATTAGGGTTTGATTTCCAGGCTGCCCTGTCAGACTTGAGAACAGGTTTATCCCATTTCTCCATGAAGTTAAAGAAACTCAGTGCTCAACTGGTAGCCAGTTTGCAGCTCCAGGAGATCCAGCTGTGAACACTTACCTACTGCAGAGATTGTGTCATCACTGTAACTGAGGAGGTCTTTTAGCAGGTTGGGCTCACATGATGGCATCTCTGTGAAGCACTTGAAATGACCTCTGCAGTTGCTTGGTAAAATAAATCACCATGTGCTTTCAGGCTGGCTCAGCAGCGTGTATGTGGCGTCATAGCCGCTGAGATGGGGCTCTGCACAGCAGCTGGAGTTCTGGGAAAGGCGTGCTTTAGGTGCCTCTCTGTAAACATGCATGGGTGGTGCTTTTCCAGATCACCCCACAGGGCTGAACTTAGCCACCTGCAAAACTCGAATAACCATACAAATCAAATCCGAGGGCCTGGTTTATACAGTGGCTTCAAACAGTCTTTCAAATTCCATTATTACTAATGGCATTAATAAATTATTAGTGTTCATGGTGATTTAGGAAGTATAAGGTTCAAGTATTTAACAAATTTCATGAGCCTATTTGTTAATGAACTTGATGGATGACTTGCCAGGCAGGATTATGTTGCCGTGTCCTTGGAGTACATGCTAAAACACGATGTTTTTAGCACTTTGTTACTACAGTCCCTAATTGAGATCCAATGCCATCTGTAACAGTGCTGCTGTGGATGAAAGGAAGAAAGTTTGTGCTAAACCCTCTGAGATAGAACATTATGAAGTGTTCATTTCCCAGATCATTAGAAACTTAAAATAGCCATCTGGCCAAAACCAGAGATGCATATGCCTGCAACTACAGCTTAACAGCATTCAGCTGGGAGGGTGGCTGCTGTGTAGCATTTGGGGCTGGCAACTCAGAGCAGCTTTTGCTCTGATCTCAGTGAAGTCTCTTCACACTTTAGACTTCTAGGAGATGTCTGTTTAAAATGCAATCGACATCTCAGCCAGGAATATAATACATAGATGGGCTAAAATGCTTTGAAACCACAAGGGTATATCCCCTCCACACACTCCTCCAGTGATTATTTTCAATGTTAAAAAAGTGCTGTATTTCAGTTTTTGTTTGCCTGGCCTCAGCATCTGTCAGGACTATATCAGTGTGTCTTAACTGTCAATATTTGAGGGGCATTACAAAAGACAACAGGCTCTTGAATTTGCAAAATTTGACCTAAAGCATGATGGCTTTCACATGCTTCTTCCATGACTTAACCTGGCAGCAGCTGGGGGGTCTGAAGATAAGGTCTTCGTCCTGCTGGCTTTGTTATATTTACTAGATGTCCCTCTCACCTATAGATTACCTGCAGTAGAGCTATAGGTCTGTTATGAACACAGCATTTTATATATTCCTTCTTCTCAGATGGTGGCTTAGAGTGGAAAATAGGACCTGAGGGAGTCCATCCTCATCAGGCACTCACTCCTGCTCATGGACTCAGCTTCCCTACTTGTATAGTTAGAATAATAAGATTTATAATTCTAAAAGCTCACGTGCATAGTAGGTCTCTGTTCCAGTAGTTTTAGCTCTAAGATGTGCACAGTTAACAATTGTAAATAAATGTAGAGATACGTATTCTAAGTAATTTACACATTGTAGAAGAGGCCTGGACATAATACAACAGCAATGACTTCCTTCTTCTAATAGAATTTTTAGTTCATTATATTGGCTGTACAGGGCAAGCTCATATCCTGGAGGGGTGTCACTGGAAGGAGGAGTAGAGGGAAAGCATCTGTTTTTATTCTGGCTTCTGTTTTGGCCAGCAGATATAATGGCACATGACCGTTGAGCCAACAGTAATCCAGTTACAAAAGTCTTCAGAGTTACTGCACCAACCAAATTAAACTTGATTACATCCAATTATGCTGAAAAGCCAGACAACAGCTCTTAGCTTGGGGTGAAGTAACTTCTTGCAATCGCATGTGGGGAGGCCTTGCAGGGTGTCAGGAGGATAATTGCTCGTTTGCTCTACCACAGAGCACCATCTGCTCTTGAAGTAATGCCTAAGGATGTGAGAGTAGACCAGGGTCGGGTAAGCAGGCAGGGGAAGATTTCTCCCTGCCTGTTTTTTTATCATTTGTTTTATGGTTGCTTGCCCTGGGTCCAGCTGCAGTCAAAGCCCCATTGTGCCAAATAGTGTCCATAGAGGGAGTCCTTCCCGTGCTGAGCTGCTGGTCTCATTGGGGAAAAACAAGGATGAAGTGGCCTTTATGCTTATGTCAGAATAGTGTCTGTGTCTGGAGCATTGCCTGGTGCACTTTCCACCAAGCAGTTGTATAATGGTTTTCTGTTTTGAGGAGGTGAGAAAAGAAAAAAAAAAAAAAAAAAAAAAAAAAAAAAAAAAAATAAAAAAAAAAAAATAAAAAAAAGGGAAGCCTCCTAGTTTCCTTCCCTTCCACGGTAAATATAAGTAGGGGGGAGAAAAAGGTAAAGGTAGCTGCCAAAAATGTGTCTGGATCCAGGCAAGAGAGTTTGCATGAGGAGCTCATCCATCCTAGAAAGAATCACCAGGTGCAAAAAAACCCTCTACCTGGGTCCAGAACTGAGAAATGCATTAGTAGTGTTCTGTCCCAGCTCAGCTCCAGGCAAAGTTATTTCTAAGTGTCCAGTTTGGTGAAAGAAGTAGGGGCTTCAGTGTAGGCTGAATAGGAATAGGAAGACTTGTTTAATAATCTTCAAGTGTGAAGACTGGAAGTGTCCTCCAGCTGCATCCACAGACACTATCCAGCTCAGCACTCCAGGCCCCTCCCTGCACTGCCCAAGGGGTCGGTCCTGTATCCATTCTGGATGGGATGTGCTGGTTCTGGCCAGGATCTCCAACAGAGAGAGGACAAAGTTGGACCCACACAAGCCTATGTGCCTTGAACACTGCTGACCTGCAAGTCATCTCTTCTCTGTTTCAAGCCTGTATTAAGGCATCAGAGCTCTGATGCCCCGTCTTTGCCACAACACTGTAGTGAAAATGCTTCAAACTGTCTCATTATCTGATCAAAGCACCTTGTGCTACTATTCCCTCTGCTCATGGAAAGCAGCCAGTGCTGCTGGAACTGCTGTCTGTCACAAGAAGGAAAGGACTGTCCTGTGGTTTGGCTTCAATTGCAGTCGTTCGGGGGGGCTTGCTGTGCTCTTCTACGGAGGGTGGAAAGCTTGAAAAGGCTCGAGTTCTTGAAAGAGGTGATTTTTTTTTTTTTTTTAACCTTGAAAATTCTTCATGAAATCAAAAAGCTGCTCCCATCTTGCTCTGCTGCAGGAACTGTTGCGTGAAGATAAAGTCAGGTCTTATTGTTGTGGAGCCGGATCTCGGGAGACTGAGCATTCGCTCAGAATTAAAAGCAGGCAAGGAGCACCAAGCAGCATGGCAGATTTTTCAAGCCTTTTCTCCCCTCCCCCGCCTGTTTCGGTTTATATTAACCACCGTATAGGGTTTTTCCAAGGGATTTGTGCCTGGCTGGGGTAAGTAGCCCGAAGCGTTTCAGCCAGCTGGTCCCTAATCCATAGGAAATGCCCGGTGTCTCCATCCATCCCGACTGCTTGCACCGGCGACTGGGAGCGAGGCGGGGAATTGCTCCGCCTGCAGCTTTCCTGTCTGCCAGCAGATGGCACAGCTCATTTGAATAAATTTGGAGCAGGAAGGAGTAGCGGTGGACATTGTGGTTTCTTTCTTAGAAGTTCTGATTTTTCGTTTTCAGACATGAACAAGAAACCACACTGAAGGTTATGATTAAAAACCCCAGAGGTTTCTGCAGAAGAAAGTGTCACTTTGTTTTGCACGTTAAGGACAGTATAAGGGCTTTTTCTTAGAAAAATGTTTCTCTCTCAGCTTTACCCTTGTTCAAGGAATATTATTTCTTACATGGCATCTCTTAATTTCTCCCTTGCTATGCCTGCTAATTCTGCTGTTCCTCCTTCAGTTGCTTCTGCTGGCAGAGATGGATTCTTGATGGCTTCGCACAACTCCCTCGTCAGGTTTTTCCAACACAAGGATGTGGTTTTCACACAGTTTTCCGCCAAGGCTGCTGGCTGTTAGCTCACACTCCAGAGATTTACGCAGTCAGCTGGGGCCAGCCTGAGTTCATTCTCCACTGCCGGTTGGAGGAACAGCTTGAAGTTGGTAAAAACTGTTACGAATGTGCAAGCGCTGCCAAATCGAGCTGTGCTCATGACAGACATTGTCTTTACTCCCAGGGGCACTGAGGGTAGTATTTGTGTATCTTCCTGGCCAAAAGCTTTAAGGAGGGCCAGCATTGTAAGGCGTTGTAATGTTACATGCATTGGATCATATGCAATCTGGCAGCCTGATACCAGAATTAACTCACTGTTCCCATTCTGCTAACAGCCACAGTGGAATTGGGGAGGCACGTTCACGTGCAGCATCTTTGTTTGAAGCATTTTTCTGCACAGAGCTTGTATTACAGTTGGACTCGATGATCTTGGAGGCATTTACCAACTCTAATGATTCTATGATTCTGTGTCACATCTGAGACAGCAACATATTTAAATGTACAGAAAGTGCAACCCATTTCCCATCCAAAATTTCCAGCAATCTGAGATACCTGTTGTCAGGCATCACCAAAAGCATGGAGGAAGAAAAAAAAAGAATTCACAGGGGTACTTCATGTTTTGGACACTGTTCAGATATATCTTGTGATATAAGCAAGTCAGTAAACGTGATCCAGAATAGGGGATGAGCGGAAAAAAGGAATACTACAGCAAGGGAGCAGGGTAATAAACCAAGGGCTGTCATAGAACATGTAGAATAATTCAGTCCAATTCACACAATGATAATTATGGAGCATTTCTTTAAACATCCATCACCCAAATGAAGTGTTCCAACTCTGTGTGGTGGAAGTTGTTAACATAAAAATGCAGACAGGGTTCTCTGCAACTGGTATTCAAACTGATACCACTTTGCATTAGTGTCAGTATGAGTGAATTCCTAACCTGTGAATCATTAACATACACCATGGAATAGTTTTGCATCCTACCTGTGTATTAATCATGATCATCTGTTCTTAATTGAGTCTTTCTAAATCCCCAACACTTCACCAGCCTCCCTGAAATTTCTGTGTGTTTTGGGAAGATCTCTCAAGTGCAGGTCCCCAGGACAGAGTTTTCTCCATGAATGCACAAAGTGCTTCTAACCCAGGAGAGTCTGCAGGTGAGACTCTCTCTCTCATGCAGTGTAAATTGATATGGCTCCAGTGCACTGAATAAGGTGATGCTGGCTGAGGCCAGCACAGAACTGGGCTCTCCATCCTCCCCTGCTCTCAGGCCCATCACACACGCTGTGTTGGCAGAGGTGGGCAAGCTAATCTGAGCATAGCCTCTCTCTGCAGAGATTGCCCAGCACTGGAATAGGATCAAGCCCTTCCTTTGGGTAGTGCGAAGGTAGAAGAATATTCCTATTTAGCCTTTGCATTTCACTGGAAGAAAAACAAAGCTGTTTAGAAAATACATTCCTAACAAACTGACTTGTCCTGTGAGGGGTTATTCCCCTACTTTATGTATTCACAAAGATGATAAACAACATATGGCTTAACTGTGCTGTCCCCATCTTGAAAAGAGGTGTTGTTCCTACCTCCCAGAGGCACTGCAAGTTGCAATTACTGCTCTGAAGTGATGCAAGATCCCTGCTTGAGTGGTGTTATATAAAGGTTGTTGTTGTGTGACATACAGTAGCACATCCAGCCAGCATGGAGTTGTTATTGCACCAGCTACGGCACAAACACGTAAGGAGGGACCATCCCTGCCCACAGAGGTTTGGACAGGAAGGGAAGCTGAGGCAGGGATGACTGAATGTGCCCGAGCAGGTTTGGGGCAGAGCTGTTGTATAAAGACAGGTCTTAGAAATCCATCCCTAGCAAATGGGTTGTGTTTTCCACGTGAACATGGGCTAAGAGGACTCAGCTTTTATGGGTGCCATGCCCAAGTTTTGCTTTAAAGGGTGAAAAGAAGGTTAGAGAATAACACAACTCAAAGAGCTGTGGAGGGACATTTTATTACTGCCTGAGCTGGGGAGGAGAGGATCAGGCTTTGAAATGTACAGTGTTTCTAGATCTGAAAGTTGATAGTGAATCTCAGCCAGGGTATAATACACTGTAATACAAAACCTGGCTTGTCTGCATGAGACTCCAATGGCAGTCAAACCCCTTTCAGTGGCCACTGCTCCATTACTTAAAAATCAATAATAAAATACGAAGCTTTTATTGATTCCCCTCGTGGTTTTTTATTGCTATTTTTTTTCTCCAGGAGGGTCTTTGGCATCACTCGTGTTTGGCTGTTTCTTGCTCAACCTCTTTGTTTTCCTATGGCACCTTTATCTCAGGCACAAGCCCCTGAGCACAGGGAGGGTAAAGCCAGCCTCGCCTTTCCGAGGTGAGAAGGACCTATTCCGTCAAGAGAGTGGAAGAGTCCTGGGTTAATGAAACCTTATGGGGGAGAGGTTCGGGGGGAGCTGTACTTTTTAATTAAGGAAAGGTTGCGCTGTTAGAGATCACCTGCTGCAGGACGCATAAAGTTTCTCCACAGGCACTGTATGAGTGTGGGGGGGCCAGGGACGAGCGGCAGCCCCTCGGGGGCGGCGTGGGGCCGGCCAGCCCCTCTCCCCGCGGGGTTTGTGTCTTTAACAGGGCTGGCGGGGCGC
>VWZU01017909.1:31446-152399 GCA_013397095.1 Sterrhoptilus dennistouni | reverse complement strand
CGCCCCGCGGTGGCCGCGCTCGCCCGGGACCTGCCGCGGTCACACCCCCGTCTTTGAAGCCTGTTTTAGGGGAGGCTGGGAGTGCCTCGGTCCCAGAGAGTAAAGGTACTGACGCATCTCGGATCCCCCCCGACGTTCCCATAATAGTCGCCCTCCCTCGTCCCGTGCAGGGTTCCCTATTAATCATTGAACGTCCGAAGCCTTTGAAGATAGCACCGGTAGCGCTTCGATAGCCTTTGTGTCGTTAGCGGCTGAGATCAAACACTTGAAAGAAGTTGTGAAAAGAGGGTCCAAATGCCAGCTCTGTCACATTCCCCACTCGCTGAAAGAAATAACTGTTCTTTGCGTCCTCTGCCTGACAGTCCTGCCGTGTGCCACGAGCATCAGCGCTCGGAAACGCGCTGCCGTTCTGTGACTCGGCACATCGCTCCCCCGGGTTTCAAGGGTCCCACTCCCTGGCACCAATGACCAGCCTCAGCCAGCCTTCAGAGGACTGGAATGCAGCCTCTGGGAGGGAGCTGGATGCTGTCCCTTCCTGGGGGGACACCAGCCAGATCATCCTTTGGTCCTGTCGCTTTTGCCTGTGTGCATTTCGGGAATGGCAGGCAGAACGAGTGCCCTGGTGTCTCCCCAGTGCCTGCTATTGATTGATGGAAGCATCACTGCCTACCCTTGGGAGGGAGATGGATGTCTGTAGTCCCGTACTGCAGGCTAGAGCAGGACTGGGGTTGGGTCTGATATGTGATAGAGTGTTATTAGCCTTGCCCAAAATGGGTTCAGCCCTGTAGACATCAGTGATACCACATCCCTTTGCATTAGATTGTGTGTCCAGTTGCTCTTGGCAGTCCTTTCCTTGTGTCCTTTCCTGCTCTTCCAGGGAATATCAAGTTGGCACAGGGCTGTGGGATGGAACTGCTAGGGAATCCAGTAAGGTAAACCTGAGTGTTTATGTGGGAAGTATCAACCCCCTAATGAACGTAGGCAGGCTTTGTGGGAGGTGGACAGAATGACTTTGTGCACGCTGAACTGTGGAGGATGCTTTTAGCTTAATGGAGCAAAGCACCTTCCTCCCGCAGAAATCAACTAATTGCCAATCCTGAGTCACCAATGGCCTTAACTCATCAAACATCATTAGCTCCCCAGCATCTGCCCCATGAAAGGGCGCTCACATCACTGTCTGAATATCCAGCTTGTGCTCTGGCATTCCAGCAAGAGCTGAATAAATCTGCTAAATGCTCTACACAGAGGGTGTGACACGCCGGTGGTTAGTGCTAATTATCGATGTGCATAAGAGTGCTTTTCATCCACACACATCCCAAAGTGCTTTGCAAGCCACCTATGTTTTCAAAACATCCTCATTCTCCCAAGAGGAAATGCGGCCATGGCGAGATGTGCCCGGCCATCCCACGCAGGCTCCGCGGGACAGGAAGCGATGCTTGGCAGATGTCACTCGAGGGGATCTCTGCTGGAGCGGTCCCGGCGCTGTGGTCAGTGGGACTTCCCTTCCAGTCACACCAGTTGCACCAGCTTCCTGCATCGGTGGCTGGATTTGAAAGTGTTTGCCTTCAGCTTGGACTGTGCCTCACTTGGTGGTGCTCCGTCCCTTTGCTTTTTAATGCATTATTAGTGATACTGTATTTATGTAGCTGTGGTGTACATTCAGGGTGTTGGTGTGTGGATCAGGTTCTCCTCAAGAGTAGTTCAGAGCAGCTTGCTGGTCCAGAGCCTGAGGGTGATGGCTTTCCTCCCATAGAACCTGCCTTTGTGCACAATAAACCCACATGATTGGACTTCGGTTTTCGTGCACAAAAGGCAGTTTACATCGGCTTTTGTACGGCCTCAGAGGGAAGGTGCTGAATCGCTGGCTTTGCCACTTTCCTTGTACCTTCGGTTTATATTCTGCTTTGAAACCTCAAAGGAGAAATCTCAGGCTGCAGGATGCTGCTAATGGGGTTTGAAGTTCCTGCTCTGGCTGTATTGACACAGGGTAGAGGATAGATTTATTTTTTCTTTGACAAGTGCATTTCAAATGTATGTGTCTGCACATGAACATGTTGCTAACGCCGTCCTTGAAGTGCTGCGCTTTTATAAACCTGGTTTTGTTTTGCTTTTATTTTTCAAGGAAATCTATGGCAAGAGAAGAAAGTACTATATTTTCTCTCTAACTTCCACCCAGGGTGGTTGGGAAAAGGGACTCTTCTCCACACCTGAACTGTGCAGCATTAATCTGCATTTACAGCAATACCTGCTCTGTTTCACATCAGAGGATTGTGTTTATGTGAGATTGTGGGACCTATTTGTACAACACTCTGGGAAATATCAGTGTTGTGAGTTTCTCTTCTGTTGAGGAACATTCAGATGATCAAACGATGACTGCTTAGAGGTTGAGACAAAGTGTACCTTTTTTCAGTCTCATAACTACAGACAGGAGTTCGTGTAGACTCTGGGCAGTTTGGCTGTAAATGCTACTGTAATATTGATAATAAAAGCTAAGCAAACAATTGAAGGTCAAAAGTAATTGAGTACCAAAATGTCTCTTTCCCCCTCTGTTCTGCTTGGAACATCAAGCTCCCTAATCCTCTTGCTTAATTGCTTTTTTTCAGACAAAAACTTTTTGCACCTTCAGAGAATGGTTTGGTTTAGAGGAGATGTTTAAAACTCATCTATCCCAATCCCCTGGCAATGAGCAGGGACATCTTCAACTAGACCAGGTTCTTGAGAGCCCTGTCCAGCCTGGCCTTGTATGTTTCCAGGGATGGAGTATTCACCACCTCTCTGGGCAAGCCAGTGTTTCACCACCCCCATTTTTAAAAATTTTCTTCCTCATATCTGGTCTGAATCTACCCTCTTTCAGTTTAAAACCATTGTCCCATGTCCTGTTGCTACAGAGCCTATTAAAAAGCCTGTCCCTATCTTTTGCCTTTCTGACTTTCATGCATGAAAGGGTCTCCTTGTACACAGCCACAAAGCACAGAACTGTCTTTTAATTCTCCTCCTGGCTCCTCCTTAAAACACACGTGAAAAAAAAATATATATAAAAAACCCCCAATCCCTAAACAAAACCCTGGGCTTTAGTTGTGTGACCAATGAGCCGAGACCAGAGCATGTTGTGCTGGTCCTATACTGACTCACTGTCTCCTGGTCCTCTCCTGCTGGACGTGCCTGTCTGTTGTCTCCTGTGTTAGACGTGGGTTTAGAGCAGTGTTTTGTGTCTGTCCGCTGCCCGCCACGATGGGCTCGGGGGTGGACTGTCTGGCAGGGAAGCACTGTGAAAAATAAGTGCTGTCGTAGAGCAGCTCAGCTCCCTATCATTGGATCAGGGTGCTCTGCCTGCTCATTTATGTACCATGAAGTCAGAGTGTTTTCTGTCTGGCTGAGATGTATGTCTGCAGTTCTGACTAAAACAAAAGCTTCTCGTCGTGTACTGGTTTTAACAGTCCTTTAATGCTTTGGGTAGTTTTGTTTTGTTTTTTTCTTCCCAGCTGGTTTATCTGGGTTTGGCTTTGTGAGTCAATGTAATTCTTACATCAAGCAAAAGGAGTTTAATCAAGGTCGTTGGAAGAGCTGCTCCTCTCTGATGGGACAAGCAAGAAGAGGTTAAAGGGCTGATTTACTGATTGCAGCCCCATTTCTAGGGGCACTCCTTGATGAGGGGCTTATTTTGGTTCCTGAAGTAGATCCTTCATGTCCCACCTGAAAATGCATTGTAAGGATGTCCTCCTTAAATGAGAATGTGGGATGTGGTCTGAGGAAGGACCATTAGTGCAGAGATATCATAGGCTGTCAAGTGGTGGGGATGCCAGGTGGAGTTTGGCACAGTGCTGATTGGGATGAAATTTTATAGGAGGGAGAAGAAAGAGCATCTCTTTATTCTGCAGCAAAGTACAGAAGATAGGTATTGTGCAAAATTATCTCCTTTTTTTTCCTCTTCTCTTTAAGGAGTTTTAATCGGTCACTCCCATGCTCAGCTGTGTCATGCCTCATTCAGGATGCTCTACCCACTAACAAAAGTAGGAAATAGTTGCAGACACGCCAGAGAAAAGCACCAAAATTTGAGCAGAAATATAGACAGCAGAAAGACTGAAGGAAATGGGGTTGTTTGGGGATTAGAGGGCTGAGAAGAAAAATAAGAGTCCTTGAGTATGCCAAAGGTAGCTGTGAAGGGGAAGGGGGTAAACTGTTCTCCATGGCTGGTGGTTGGAGGCCAAGAAGTGCTGAGCTTGAACTGGAGTAAAGGAAACAAGTGTAGGAAAAACTTCCTAACCTCTGATTGCCAGAGGAGTGGAACAGTGGAACAGATGGTTTGGGATGGGCTTGGAGTCTCCATCGTGGCAGTTCTGAAGTGTGGGTTGGCCAAACTCCACTTCAGAGAGCTGAATCTGTTTTCAGGCAGTGGAATAAATTTGTCAAGTTCTCCAAAAGTTCCTTCCAATGCTGGTTTAGGTGAATTTATGGATTTTGACCCTGAATGCAGGGAGGGATAGCTACGAGGCTTAAGAGCACCAGTTATATCACCTGGATCTCCTGATGGGACTCAGGGAAGTCCTCTGAAAAGTTTTTTGTAGAAACTTTTGGCTGCACTGAACCCCATGAGTTTGCACTTATTCCATCTGTCAAACTGCCTTGCTGCACCCTGCTCCTCCCCTGTAATCTCCCAGCTTGATTCCAAAAGACCATCATATATTTTACCTATTGTCATCTGCCCCATGATTCAGAAGAGGGATGAACTCTTGCTCCACCAGAGAAGGTTTTTCAGGTCAGGGGGTGCATTTTGCTTGCAAAGGCAGTGCCTGCCAGCACTCCTGCTACACCAGCTCTCTTGTGCAATGCTGCACAAAGGTCCCGCTCTCTAACTTGTTTCTCTGCTGCATCATTGCTGATGAGTCAAAATTACCTCTTCCCTACAACCTCCTTTTGGGGTCTTTTTTTTGAGTGTGGGTGGGGCTGCATTACTTTGCCCACTGTAGCATTTTCTGCAAACAGTCAGGTGGTGATGTATTGTCATCATGATAATTGTGATCTAGTAACAGGCAGATACTTGAAGGACGGTTGTGGGAATGATGGAGTCAAATTCTTCGTGATTGTAGAAGGTGACAAAATAAGGAGCAACAACCACCATCCAGCTTTGTAGGTTCAGGTTGGGTCTTAGGAAAGCACCTCCAGTAAGAGGGTCATGGTGTAAAGGAATGGGTATCCACAGAGGCTGCAGAGTCTCAGTCTTTGGAGGTTTTCCAGACTTGGCTAGAGAAAATTCCAGCTGACCTGATCTACTGACACCTCAAATGCAAGGCTGGACTAGAAACCTCAGAGGTGCCTGTAACCCAACATTTCTTACACCTCTGTAAGGTACAACATGGAGCCACGAATCTCAGAAGCAGCAGAGCTGTTGTAGCCCAGCTTGCTGTGAAGGTGGACAGTCTTTGTTTTGTTTGCTGCCAGCACACTTGCTGGGGCAGCTCTTCAGCTGCTGAAACCAAAACAGGTTTGGTCAGGACTAACCCATGCATGTTCTGAGGCATTGCATCAATTGAGGTGGACGTGCCCACAGAGGTAAGGAGTCCATGTGTTGTGGGGGGTGAACCTGGTGTATTTTCCTGGTACTTTGGCTTTGCTAAGACAGCTTGAGTGAATCCTCAGCTATCTGTCATGACTTCAGAGTTGGCTGATTGTCCTGGCAGCCCACAGTGGGTGTAAAAGATTGATGGTGGCAATGCACAGGTTGAACTTAAGAAAGACAAACAATACTTAAGGAAAGTGTGCGAGGAGACCAGCTTTGTTTCTCTTTGAAAGAGAGCAGAAGTGATACTGAAACAATTTTTTTCCCTTTTTCTTTTAGCAACTATCAGATGGAAGACATGATGCAAAAGTGTTTACCAGACCGAAGCACATAATTTATACTAGTGACTCAAAGGCAGAACAAAAATTATTTATGTGTATTACAGTAGCAGCTGAGGCAACTGGGGCTCCACGTGCTGTGTCTGGGGAGATCTGCCCTGAAAGGTCTGGTCTGATGGGGAAACCAAGGCATAGAGCAAGTCAGTGATTTGGCTGCACTTGTGTTTAGGGTCATTCCCACAGCTGGAAACTCACCTTGGCTTTACAGTTTCTACCTGAGCCAGGGGCTTCCGAGCTGCTCTCAAGCTGCTGAGGATGTGTGAAGCTGTGGAAACAGATTGCAGCTGGTCCAGGGAAGTACATACTGCATCTATCAGGGATTTAGATGATGAGAGTGCCAAGGTCGTCAAGGGTCTCTCTGAGATGAGTTGATCCAAAAGGTTTGGAAATTACTGCTTTTAGTATAAACAGCTCTTCCTTTCAGTATTCCTTTGAAATCTTTGAAGTCTCACTTTCCTATCATAATGCTTAGGTGGGTCTTTCAGCACCTTACAGTGGTGACAAAATGTATCTTGGGAGGTGGAAGAAATGAGAGAACAATTTTTATTTACTTCAGGGTGCCTCTAGAGCAGCAGTAGAGCTGAAAGATATTTGCTGCCATTCTGCATAGCTTCTCCACCTTGCTGCCAAGTGAAACCAGCTTTGTGGTTATCATGTGGTTATCATGGGTTAAACCACAGCAAACTGGCAGTGAGCGTGGGAGGCTCTATAGATGGAGCCAGTGTAGAGCATGGCTGGTGACTGATATTTTGTGGGGTTCTGCAAGAGTCTTAGGGCCAGTGCTCTTCAACATCTTAAAAAATTACTTGCGTGCAGGACTCAAAGGGATACTAAAGAAGTTTGTTGATGATAATAAGTTGGGAGGAGCTGTTGACTCCCTCCAAGGCAGAGAGGCCCTACAGAGAGATCTGAACAAATTAGAGGTCTGGGCAATCACCAGCCATATGAAGTTTAACAAGAGAAAGTACTAGATTCTGCACCTGTCATGGGGCAACCCTGGATGTACAGACAGCCAGGGAAATGAGATTCTGGAGATCAGTGCCACGGAAAGGGACCTGGGGGTCCAGGTGGACAGATAGTTGAATGTGAGTCAGTGCCCAGGCAGCCAGGGGCAACTGTGTCTTGGGGTGCATGAAGCACAGCATCCTGATGCCTAGCCAGGCAAGGAAAGGGATTGTTCTGCTCTGCTCTGCATTGGGGCAGCCTCACCTTCAGGACTGGGGGCTGTTTAGGGTGCCACAGTGTATGAAAGATATTAAGCTGTTAGAGAGCATCCAGAGGAGGGCCACAAAAATGGTGAAGGCCCTGAAAGGGAAACCTTAAAAGGAGCAGCTGAGGTCACTTGGTCTGTTCAGCCTGGAGAACAGACTGAGAGGAGACCTCATTGTGGTCTGCAACTACTATAGAAGCAGAGGGGCAGGCTCTGATCTCTTCTCTATGGTGACCACAGGACCGAGTGAATGGCATGAAGCCGTGTCAGGGAAAGTTTAGGCTGGGTATTAGGAAAGGGTTCTTCACCCAGAGGGTGGTTGGGCACTGGAACGGGCTTCCCAGGGAAGTGGTCACAGCACCAAGCTTAGCAGAGTTCAAGAGGCATTTGGACGATGCTCTTGGGCACATGGTTTAAGTCTTGGGGTGTCCTCTGCAGAGCCAGGAGCTGGATTTCAGTGATCCCTGTGGGTCCCTTTCAGCTCAGGATCTTCTGTGATTCTATGATCACTTTTCTTTCTTATTTGTGATTAGCGACAGAAAAAGCAAATATTCATCGTGTGGATTTACAAAAAACAGACCCAAGACCTTAAGAAGAGATTGAAACCATTTGCATGCTGCCAGGCATACATACACAGTTGCACCAAGGCGTGCCTGCCACGACCTTGCAGTGCATAAAGAGGATTTCCTCAAGGTCAGCATGCAAGCCTGCACAGTGCCATCGTACATATGTCATCAATCATATCTAGTCATACCTCAGTTTAAATGCGTGCTATGTTTAAACAGAAAATTTTTAAAGATATTTAAAAAGCAGCTTTGGTCAAAAAAATGTTCTTAGCTGTCTTTAGCCTGCAAGCTGTGCCTTTAAAGGACAGGAGGAAAATCTGAGTGCTGGAAGCATATGTTTCTTGCTGTGTAAGATAGCCAGCGGTGCCTGTTTCTCCAATGAATCTGGACTAAATCCAGCAACCTGGGGAGGAAAGGGGGAAGCTGATTTTATCTCTGGATTTGCGTTTTCATATTTGGTTTCTATTTTTTTTCTGAGTTCTTGTGCACTTTTCCTGGAGAAGGTTCTGATCTGGGAAATCTTGCATCAGTCTGATTGTCTGCATTACGCTAATACCTAGAAATGAACTTCTCCATCCAAATGTGAATATTCTCACCCCAAAATGATGTGTGTTCAGGGTAGGATGTTCTCTCTTGGGCCAGAAATGGGACATTTTTATTTATAGTTTAAATCTGGTTTTGGGGCAGGATTAGTTGGGAACAACTCTTAGACATTTCTGTTTTAAGTGTTCAGATTGCTTCTTCTTTTCTGTTGCTTCAAAAGCTTTTTTGTCTCTGCCTACTCCAGACTCCACATGGCCTTTGAATTTTTGAATGCTATATGTTTGTTCTCTCTGTTACAGAAATAATAATCTATTGACAGAAATGGAAATCTGTTGACTGAATGATCTTGTTGGGGGTTTTTTTAAATTATTATTTATTCTTTCTTTTGCTTCCCACACCTTTTGGACACATCCAAACTATTTCTATCATGTCTTCTGGATTGAAGATACTGTCCTAATAGCATTTCAGTACTTGTTATGCATCTTATTCCATTTAAACCTCGTGTTTTCCAAAGGCGTTTGCTTTGGAAGGCATTTAGACATTTCTTTGGTGAAGTTCCAGGTCCCGCATCCATATGGTAAGATGGAAATAACATTTTGAGTCAAAGATTTGCGGTCTCCTGAATTTCATGGATTTTCAGTGTTTAAGTTTTGCTGATGATCCCAGCTGCTGCCTCGCCCATTCTGGTTCCTCGCTGACCTTCAGAACAAGCCAGTGGACTTTCACGTGGCTGCCGAAAGTTGCAAGTTGACTTGCTAAATCCACTTTCTGGCCACTTAACGTGATATCCAACTAGGGATTATGTCTCGTTTCCAAAAGTGACTAGTAAGCTTTGATTTATCTCCTCTCTCTTGGTGGCACTGGGGTGTCTTTTAAACTTTCAGCTTTGAAGAATTGTGTTGCAGGTACATGGAAGCTTTGGTAGTGTGTGCTGCTGTTGAACTGGGCAGTGCTTTCGTTTGTCTGCATTTTTTTAAAATCTCATAATAATCACAGTAATGATGCTTAATGGAGTTATTAGTCATTGCTACCAATCTGTTCTTCAGATCTTCATCTACATAGTTATTTAAGGAACTTTTGGTTTGGGGTTTTTTTTTGCTTATTTGTAGAGGGAAATATGTGGTTTTACTGCTCGCTGGATGCTCTTGGCTCAAAACTGTACCCCATGGAAAAGGGCAGGTTGGCTATGCAATTCAGCTCAGGGTTTTGGTAGTTGCCTCTCCATTTAAAAGTCTCCCTTACCACTCCTGTAGAGGCCATGACAGCAACTCCAGATCTCCTTTCTTCTCACACTGCTTGCCCACAGGTGCTGTGTTTGAGAGCCATCCAGCACAGGAAGGGGCAAGCACAATAAACCACAGAATCATGGAATCGCAGTGGTTTGGGCTGGAAGCAACCTTAAAGATCACCTAGTCCCAACCCCCTGCTATGGGCAGAGACACCTTCCACTAGACCAGGTTGCTCAGAGCTCATCCAGCTTGGTCTTGAACACTTCCAAAGATGGAGCCATCCACAGCTTCTCTGAGCAACCTGTTCCAGTGCCTCACGACTCTCACAGTAAAGAATGTCTTCCTAACATCTAATTTAAATCTCTCCTCTTTTAGTTTAAAACTCTTCCTGCTTTTCCTATCTCTGTCTGTCTGTGTAAAAACAAACTCTTCTTTTTTATAAGCTCCCTTTAAATACTGGAAAGCCACAATGAGGTCTCCCCAGAGCCTTTTCTTCTCCATGCCCCTTCCATAAATGCCCCTCTGAAAATGCCCCTTCTGGCTGATTGACAGCATAAAACAACTGCTCTGCTTCCATGCCATCAGCACTGCACACAGCTCCTTTGATTCTGGGTCACAGTGTTGTTCCTAAATAGCTCCCTCCAGATAGGAAGCTCCCAGAAAATCCTCATTTGCTTTGACCCAAGAAGAATCGATGACTTGAGGCTTGTGTTCTCCCCCGTCTCTCCTTCCCTGCCTGCCTCGCCCACTGACCACCACACGTAATGTCAGGCTGGAGTTTCCAGCAGACTGTGGGGAATAGAAGAGCTCATTGTTTTGGGGGTCAGGGCACAGGGCCAGTGTGGCAGGAGAGAGGGGCGCAGAGCTGGCAGCTGAGCCCCACTGCTACCTCCAGCATGGCCTTATTTTATCCATAGGGGAAGCCACGCAGACAGTGGGCACTCTGATTGTGGCTCCTTAAAGCCTTTGAGGGAAGGGAATAAATAAATAATAGAACTGGAAGGAAAAAAAAATAAGAGATGCAGAAGATACGGGGTTTACAGACTGACAGGGGTCCTTTTAGCTGTCCTGACCAGAAGGAGACGCTGAGAAAAGTAGGCTGGTCCCTGCTCAAGCCTTCAGAATTGTCAGTTGAGGTTTTTAGTGAGCTTTATCTGTTCAGGTCCTTCTCTGAGCCCTCTGTGTGCATGGAGTGAGGCAGGACAGGGAGCAGGAAGTTTTTCTGCCAGCGATCAGGACTTTATCCCGAAGCAATGTGTGTGTGGGTGGACCCCTGACACCAGCGTCTTTGGAGAAGGGTGATGAGAGTGATTAGGAGCCTGGGAAAGCTTTACACAACAGGCCTCCAAAGCAGCAAAGGGACAGCTACCTTCCAAGGAAAGTGAACGAGAAAATGCCCTGATAAAAATCCTCAGGGCTGCTGCCCGTGCAGAGGGGGGACAGCATTTCAGCTTGGCTTGTGGGACTTCTTACATGAGCACCCCAGGGTCCTTCTTTGGGAAGTGGTCCTAAGCATTTGGCACATCACCAAAGAGAGCGATGTGCCATCCCATCTTGGAACCCACTCTTGGAGAGGCAAGATCTGTGCTTGGGAGAGGTGATCAGATGTGTCTGACCCTTTGGCATCAAATGCAGAAGGGGAGCAGGTCCCAGGTGTTAAAGCTTGTAAGACCTTTTTGTTTGTTCATCCTTCAGCAAGTTCTGCCTCTGCTGTTGATGTGTGAGGGGGAAGAAGCAGCCTCCTTCTACCAACTCTGAATTTGCACCTTATAAAGTAGATGAAATATGCATAATGTGAATATCTGCAATTTTAGAAGTTATCAGCATGAAGAAAACACTGGAAAGGAACAAAATTGTTGTTTTGAGGTTTAAAGCAGTCAAACAGTTGAGGATGGATCTTTCCAAGAGATCATGCTCTCTCCTCTTTCCTTTTCAGAGAGTTTCCACCTGTAATGGGGTGTGCACTGGTCCAAGACTAGCTAGATCCAGCACCATAGCCATAGAGTTGCTCCTAAAGCCATTTTCAGCCACTGCCTTACACTCCCTTCAAAGTCAACCCAAAGGAGGGAGGGCCTGAAGGGATCAGGCCGTTGTCTCAAACACTTGCAAAACATGTTGGCTGAGGCTTTGACTGGGAATCAATCAATACACTATTTTAGCATCAAATCAGTACAGCCAGCTGGCATGCAGATGGGCTGATGTACCATGTGCTGTCACAGGGAGGTGCATTGAGGAGCAAGATTTGAAGACAGTTATGTGTCAAGAAAAGGGTTACCTGCAATGTTTATTTGTTCGAGGGTTTTTTGATACTGAAGGCACCTCACATGCAGCAGAAGGCAGAGTGTGTTACAGGTTGGTGTCATGGACAGTTGCCTCACAAAATATTCTATGCTCAGGAGTGTGTGCTAGATGTTCACAGGGAGCTGACAATGAGTGTTTGTCTCGAGCCTCATGCATTGCTCTGGGCTGGGACTGAGAAAGGGGCATAAAGCAAATCCTGACGTGTGCAATGTATAGGTTGTTCATGAGGCTTTTTTATGAGTTCTTGGCTAAATAGGGTGTTTCATGACAATGTTCTGTTGGTGGTTTTTCTCTGTGCATCCTGCTTCTTGGGAGAGTCTCTCATGGCCAACTCAGTGCTGTTAAATGTTGTCATTAAGGCTTGTGGAGTGAAGTGTGGACCTGCTGCTCTGACACACTTGCAATTTCAGATAGAATTGAGTTGTTGAATACCACTTGGGAAGGACAGGCTTCAAGATTTGCATCTGTAATTAAGCAGAGCTTTTAAAGCCAGTTCTTTGCATTTCTTTGTACCTGGAGCCTCCCACTAACCAACCGTAGCTCAGGTTGTGGAGGAAGGTGAGAAGCCAGAATGACATGTTTGGGGTTTATGTGTTCTCCTCTGCTGTGCACATTGCTGCCAAATCAGCTGTAATTTAGGCATGGTTCAACTCTTTGTCAGTGTGAAGGGGCCTGGTCAAAACCTTGTATTTCTTTCCTTCAAAGCATGGGAGACTTTTGACTTGTTATATATATTTAAAAATAAAAAACCATGCAAACCAACCAACCAACCAACAAAAAAAAAAAAAAAAAAAAAAAAAAAAAAAAAAAAAAAAAAAAAAAAAAAAAAAAAAAAAAAAAAAAAAAAAAAACCACCACAACAAAATACTGGTTTGATGGAAAACAAGACACCAAAGCACAATCAGAAATGGCTGTGATGCTATTCAAGTTGTAACTCAGATATTCATCCCTGGTCAGTATATATTCCTGGATATTATCATATCTGCTACTTCCATTTTCCCACCTTTATCCTTTTTGTCCACAAAGTCCAGTGGTTTGGCCTGGGCTTGGGTTCATTTTCTTTCCCCCAAGCTTTGGTCCTTGCACTTTGAACTCTCACTAATACCATGCACCTTCCCTGAGTATTCCTGGGTCTTGGCATTGTAACACTGAGATAGCTTGTAAACAAAAATTATATTTTAGCTTTGCACATCCCAACACAGCAAAAAGTTGGTACAAGGGGTTGGATGCTAAGTGAGTTTCCAACCTTTCCACCCCTGGGCTACCAGGTTGCTTACTGGACTATTGGATCTTAATTGGCCCTGCCTTATAAGTAGGAAATTACAGTGTACAGGGACTAAGCAGAAATTTCAGGGCTTTCAACAAGTCTGTCACAGAGCTGGGAACCAGACACCAACATCCTTCAGTCTCATCTTCGTCTTCTCATTTCTAAGCTATATCCCAGCACGCTCAGTCCCTGCAGTCTCGTGCTGAGGAATTCCAAGTTTCCTGAGCCAAGTTTGCTCGCACGTGCCTTGCCTTGAAGTTCATCGGATAAGGTTAGGAGCGAATTCAGCCTGTTTAAAAACTCAGTCCAGCTGCCAGACAGGAAAACCTGATGAACAGAAAGTCAGTCAGACGTGGGAAAGGAGGGGGAAAAGGTGAGTGGTTGTTGTGTGCTGGGCAGGGCGTTTGTGCCAGAATCAGTGGATTTACTCTGTTTTGGGACTACACATGTGGCAGGGCACATGTGTGTGCTGGTGGGTGAGCTCAGTTGGGTAATAAGAGTAAATCTGCTCTGCTTGTGAGAGGCTGGGAGTGAAACATGGTGTAATAGCGATGTGTATAATTTTGTACGGTGAGACAGTAATTTACTGTGCTGTTTCGGCCATCAGCACAACAGCTAGAGGCTGTTAAGATAATTTAGTGGAGGTTTGTGGTTATAAATACATTTCCATCGTGACTAAGGATTCTAATAGAAATTAAATTCAGCCAGGGGGGTTTTAGTATTTTATTTTTTTGTTGCCTACTCCCCAGTGTTTCTGTTTTGATTTATTAATCTTAAGGAATAAGCTGAGAGATGGCTATTAAATGTTTTTTAACATATAAATTTGGAGTTGTAAAAGGAAAAAAAACACCAACACTGGATGCTGCAATTAATTTAGTGTAATCTAGTTGTTCAGCAGGGAGGCTCTGGGTTGTCCTGCTCTTGGCTGCTGATTCTACAGATATGTTGGATAATGTGAAAAGCTATTGTAATGCGATTCTTTATTATACAAATGTTTTTCACTTGGAGTGTTTTGGGCAAAAGAGAAAATAGTCTTATCCATCCATCTTGTCTTCACACAGGGTAAGTTGTTCAGAATTAAGAACTGTTCTTTGAAATTTAAACACAACTGCATTCAAGTGTCCAGGTGCCCACCTGGTGCCTGAGCTGGTATCAGCTCAGGACCTCAACAAACGCCCAGGACCGTAGCCCTGGACATCCAGGCATGTCCTGCATCCATACAAAACCCCCCTTTCACCACTGAGAACAAGGAGTGTGAGCAATGTGATCTGTGGGAATGCCTCAGCTCTCCCACTCTGCTGTCTTAATCCAGATAATAACAACAGAAAGTTTGAAGGCTTAGTTTGGAATTGGATAGCTCTCCAAAACTCGGCTCTCCCTGAAGATATCTCCTACTTCCTGCTGGGCTGGAAAAGCTGTGCTGGCAGCCTATGCACTTGGATATTTAGGCATCTTCTGGAGCCTAAAGCATGAAGGAATGCAAAATAATAGAGGAAATCAGTCGAACTTGTTAAATTTCAGAACAGCATTTGGTTTGTGCTTAAAAAAGTGTTCTCCCCCACGCTCTTCCTGCATAAAAAGGCTCTTGAGCCAAACCCCAATATTTACAAATACTTCTGAGATCTTCCAGGTGCTGCAGCTCAAAAGTGAGTTCTTCCAGGCTAGACCCTCTTTCTCTGCATAACAGATCTTGGCTTAAATGCGTCTGAAAACTGTGGACCTCAAACAGGTCCCTGTGCATGCAGAGTGGTGTTGGCTCCAGCTCTGTCTTCATGTGCTCAGGACACACAGTTATGTTTAAAAAGTCCCCTAGAACAATAAACTTTTATTGTTTTGTTACATTGAAAGGCCTCTGAGCATCTCAGGGCATAGCTGGTACCATCTGGTGTATTTTAGGAGTTCGTCATCAGGAGCTTCATCTCCAGTCACCTTTGGGACAATGGGCTGAGCATGGAGGTGGCAGGTACAGAGGTTTCCTCTGCACAGCTCTCTGCAAGGCTGTATGTTTTGGTACCCTCGTCTGTCCATTTTATTTTAGTCTTCCTTTCTCCTTTTTGTGTAATGTGTAACCTTTAGGGGGTTGTCAGCAGGAACACACTTTTCCTAGCACATGACTTGTCTTTTGGTCGCTGAGCACCTGGTTTTATGGCACTGCGTGGAGCTGCCTCTGTAAGTCCATCTTAAGACAAGTAGGAGTGAGCACAGAAAGGCTGGCATGGCCATGTGCTCCATCCCCATGTGCTGCAGAGAATCCCAGAAACTCAGCCTCAACCTCTGCCTGGACAGAGCCATGCTGGGAGGAGCAAATCTCATCCCAAGCAGGACTCCACAAAACCAAGGCTAAAATTTTAAAAAGCAGTAGTATTAACTTGACTCCACATGTGGTAAGCTTGTGCTTAGGAAGCTGGAAAAATCTACATTTCCAAAGTTGTTGAATAGGAATTGTAGTGTAAAACTCTTTCCTGCATCCTCCTGCTTATGAGGTTTCCACAGGGGCTACTGGGATGATGCAGACAGCTGGTAATTCACCCCACTGTCTCCCCAGCCACACCAGCGCCAGCTCTAAAAACCATGTTGGGAACAGAAGTTTAGAAACACAGTCTCAACCTTTCCCGGCTTGTTTTTCCCATCTGTTTTTAACAGCATGTTCTTGCCACTTGGACCTTTCTGGGCTCGATCTTGTGATCCCTGATGTAGGATGACATTTCCAGTTTATTAGGAATGCTTTTGTTTATTTACTGGGTGGATGTTTTTTCTTTATTTCTTTCTTTCATTTTTTTTCCTTTTCCCTGGGTTGTGTGGAGGCTTTCTGCCCCTGCTGCCAATGCAAACGTCCCCTCCCGTGCTGGGAGGTGCCACCCACACCCGTCCCCTGTGAAATCAGGACGTTTATCTCACCGATTTCTAGTACTTTCAGTGGTTTGGGGGCTGTTACTAAACAAAAAGGAAGGCTGATTGTGTTTTTATATTTTTCTGTCCTTTTCTAACATTTCATAATAAAAAGCCAGGTCCTAGAGCACTGAAGCAAATGAAGTTTTAAAATTCAGTTGTTGTTTTTAAACTTAAGACCAGCAAGAAGGGCCTCAGGGCTGCAGTTTGCTTGCTGGTGGCATTTTCAGTTTACACAGCCTGTTTTTTCTTAGCCTACTGAGTTTATTGCCTGTTGCATGCAAGAGTGAGTTTGCTTCTAAGGTGAAAATAGCTCAGCCAGCCTTTAAGTTGCTCTATCTTTCCATTTTGCGTAAAATTCACCACACTTCCCTTCAGTGCTGGACAAATATCATCAACAGGTGAGTATCAGTGCCAGGGCAATATTGGGATTGTTGTCCTGCTCTGCCCATAGTGTGCCACTCTCCATAACTTATGTGTCCTCTATAATTTCCTTTGTTCTCCTTGAAATAAATCAAGTGATAACTTTTGGAGACCAGTTCTCAGTTCCTGGCTGACATAAATCCCACTGCCAAACTTCAGAAATGCTTAATTGCTGTTTTCAAATACTTTCAGCTGTTCTGTAGCAGCCAGTGAAGCATGTGGTAGTGTGAGAAACTGCAGTCTGTGTGGTGTTTTGTGGGGGTCTCAGTCTAAAAAGTCCATTTTAAATGGGCAGGAGAGTCCTGTGAGCATCCATGGAATGGATGGTGCACATGGACGTGGTTTATGGTGGTGTGGGCTCTCAGGGACTTTGCTGGAGCTTCCAGCTGCATCACGAGGAGCAGGTACTCCCAGTCATTTTCTTGGCCTGAGGATAACAAGGACATGGAGGACAGATCACTCCATCAAGCTTATATTTATTAAACTGAACCAAATCTCTACTGTCAGGAGAGTAAATCTAGCAAGTGCCACTTGGCTGCAGCTGCTGGGAGTAGAGATGAGGCTGATTTCTTTTGGGCCAGTTCAGCCTGCTCCTCAGCAAAGCTTCAGGTCCAAATCTTTAATTGCTGTGATCTCTGAATGATCCTTTGAAAAAGTGAAGGTGGTGGTCTTGTAGTCCTTTTCAAACACAAGCTGCAGTTGCAATCATGTGTGGTAAATCTTGTTCTTTGCCACAATGATCAGAATTTGGGTCTGTAACCATAAAGGTTTGCAGCCAAAAATCGTTTATGTAGCAGTACCCAAAAAAGTTCAGAAAGTCATATTTGCATAGTGAAGACCATCCAAAAAAGCTCAGAAAGTCCCGGGGAGCTCAGAACTGCTGTGCCTGCTTTTTAATTTCTTAAACACTGGTCTTCCCAGGAAAGCAGAGATGCCTCCAGAGACCCCACAACTCTGATTGCTTCCAGCCAAGCAGCAGTGGCATATTTCTGTCCAGTGAGTCTGGTTTCTGCATCAGCTTTCCCAGAGTCCAGCCTTCATGTTGTCTGGTCTTTTCACTCTGTGTAGAAATCACCGCGCGTACCTCCAGTGCTGGAATATCGTCAAGAGATGAGTATCGATGTCAGAGCAATACTTTATGGTATCATAGAATCTCAGAATGGTTTTGGTCGGAATAAACCTTAAACATCATCTAGTTCCAGCTCCCAGCTGTGGCCAGGGACACTTTCCACTGCACTAGGTTGCTCAGAGCCTATCCAACCTTGCCTTGATTGCTTGCTCTAAGGCAAAAAGAGTTTCTCAATATTTTCTCCAAATGAATTGGAGACTCTGCCTGCTCCTGGGGATTCCTTGGGACATGCTTTGGGCAGCTTCGGCCCAAGGGTGCTCCCAAAGACTTCACCTCCTCCTGTGCAATTTAAGATTTGCTGGTTCACAGCACCAAACAAAATTGAGGTGAATCTTATCTTCCTGTTGCATTAATGAGGCTTGTTTGATGACAGACACCATAAAAATAAAAGGAACCAGCTGTAAGAGCACTGCAGATGCTTTGGAGCAAGGTCAGGGTGGCAGTCTGCACGTGGCAGCTGGTCCTCAACTGTATGTCTTGTCCAACTTCAGGGCTGAGGGATACAGAGGATGAAACACCAGGCAGTACTGGTCCTCTTGGATGGATTCATCTGACTTGTTGGGACATGCTGAATTAGCCTTTATGGGTTTATTTTCAGCAGTGGGGAAGGCCTCGTCTGCTGGAAGTAAAAGTGGTCAACACATGATTGAGGTCCTCATCTGGCTTGAAATGGCTCCAAGGTGCCTATGTGTTGCAGGGTCTTTGACCACCACTGTTCCCAGGCACTTGGGGAGAGAGCCGTGGGGAGAAGAGGATGGAGCAGATGCTGCACAGCCTGAATAGAATTTGGCCTCTGGGAATGCAGGGTTTTCATATGTGCTCAGGACCCTCTTTCCTCCTGCAGCAGGATTTTGAAAAATAGGTGGGTTTTTTTTCTTGTGGCCAGTTTATGAACCAGCTTCTACCAATGTCCCCATTTGCCTAGGGGAAATGGCTGCTAATTTTTTCTTCACTTGTTAGACTTGCTGTGTGTTTCCCTGCTGGAGGATTATGAAGAAGGTTTTCAATATTCATACACTTAACTAGGTTGTGAAAAAAGGGCCATTAGTTCCTCCAGTTTGATCTCAGATCATTAACTCCATGCTACTGCTTTCCTTTGCCATCTTTTATTCTCCTTGTCCTTCCTAAGTGTTGTTTGTTTTTTATTGGTCTGTGTATCCTTTCAGCAATAGTGCTAGCATATATATTATTATTAGTTGGCATATGTGCAACAAATGCCACACAAGGATCACAGGAGCCGTTGCCTTGGAGAAATTGGTGTATTTATCCCACATGGGGAATCAGAGGCACCAAAGGAGCCAGATGGGCATCAGCTGCAGGCATGCCCCGACAGAGCTGCCCGTGATTTCTTCCTGAGAGGCAGTATGGACCTTGAAATCTTTGCCACATGCTTGCTTTGAACTACTTCAACTGTGCCCTGGAAACCAGGTACTACCCAGATCTTTATTCCAGCAAACCTGACAACTTTCCTGCCACCTTCAATCTCGCAGCCATTCCTATTATGCTATCCAAAACCCCCAGCCTGCTGTGGGCTGGAGCAGTGCGGCAAGGCAAAGAAGGGAAAAATAATAGTAATAATAGGAGAGACCTGTTCCTGGAGATGATAATGATAATAATTTTCTCAAGGTGTCAGTTCAAAGCTGCCTGTCTAGGTTTAAAAGCAAGGCAGGCAGAAGGACCAATGCCGGGGCTTTATGCAGACTTGAGAGTAAGAGTACAGCCAAGAGGACGAAAAGAAGGCTGAAATTCCACTTGATTATATTTTTATCCCACCGAGCTGCCTCAGTTTTGATGGGGGACAATAGGCACTTGTTCCCAGTAAATGCCTCCCAGCTGACAGCCTGTGCTGCAGAGAGGGCTGGGAAGGGGCTCCCAGGGGTTTGCCCGTGGCCATGAGCCCCCAGGACACGGCTCAGCCTGACCACCCGCCTGCGTCCCACCGCACCAGGGGAGTTTATTTTTCCAGCGCTCCCACTCAGAAACATTTGGCAAAAGGAAAAATTGTGGAGGAGGTTTAGCTCAAGTGAGCACAAAAACATGTGTCCGTGTAGTGTATTGCTTGCTCAGTGGCAGTTTGGGAGGTTTTTTTTTCTTTCCTTTTTTTAAGCATGACTGAGAGCTTGGGAATCATGTGAGGAGGATAGGGGTGGCACCTTTCAGATGGACACAGGACTGAGTAAATACAAGACAGGAAAATCTTTTCTGCCTGATGCAAATTCTCATCCTACTTTGGATGAATGAGTATAAAGGTGGCAAAGTCTTAGGGAGCCTTTCAAATCCTCATGTAAAACCCATATCTTAAGCTGCCGTTGTCACCAGCATGACCATCCATCCTCTCTTCTCATGACCCCCTCAAAGTCCCTGAATGAGGAAAACGGATACACTATCACACTGTGTCCTCTTTTCTTGCCTCGTGACTTGGTTACTGCAGCGGAGAAAGGGACGAGAGGCAAGAAAAGTTAGCTCCTGGACTGTAAAACTGGGGAGCAGAGAGCTGTCCTCCTCCCCCTGTCCCAAATTTATTCTTGCACACAGGCTCCTTTCTCTTACCCTCCACAAACGAAACATTGCTTCATCCAGAGATGAAATGCTGAGCAAACAAATTGCGGGTCAAAGTCTCCCACTCCTTCCCCTGCCACGTTCCCATCTGCACATTTTTGTGCGCCATTCCCGCTGCCTTTTCCCATGCCCTTTGGGGGGAGCAGGGTGGGTATGTTGGCTGTCAGCACAGCAAATGCAGCTTTGCAGATGCAAGCTGCCTTTGGCAGGCAAAAGGGAAGGGAGTTGTTTGGGGAACAGTTTGGAAGTCTGGGCAGATGATTTCCACCCTTCTTCGTGAACTGAGATCGGCAGAATTGTTCTTGAAGAGAAAACAATGGTACAGCACATTTTGGTGAAGCTGGTTGCAGGCACTGAAGTCCAAGTCAAATCTGTGCTAAGCCCTTTCTTGTATTTGTGCAAGGGCAACAGGGTGAGAAATAAATCCCCTCTCACCCCACGGGGATGTGTACAAAGAGTAATGCATGTGAATTTGTCTACCCTAGGATGGTGCATCCCAAGGAGGAGCTGTGAAGCTTGGCTGGCAGCAAGATGGGGGTTGTCAAAATATGTTAGATGAAACTCCTGGGCATGCTGAAACAGCTGCCAGGAAGGAGGACTGTGGGGAAAAAAGAGGGAACCACAGGATTTAGCAATTTTGGAGAAAAACAGGGTATTATGAGTGCCCTGGTTTGGGGCAGTGGGTTTGCAGAGTGGAAGGTGGTTGCCTTCTGGCTTTCTTTTTTTTCCCCTATAACATGGAGACTATTCGCTGATCAAATCATGTTGTGAAGTTGAACCCATACCATCCAGGAGCCTGGAGGGTTCCTGCGTACATCTCCAGAAGCTGTGGTGGACCTGAGTGAAGTGAGCTGCAGGGTATTGCTCTGGAAGGTAGTGATATAGAACCATCTGCTAGTCCCTGACATCTGTACAGCCTTGGCCAAAAAATCCATGACCTAGATGAAGATGGAGACAAGGGTTGCAAGCTGGCATATTGCACTGAGTTTCAAGCACCTGCTGTAGCCAGCTGAATTCTCCTTGGGCTCTTTCTCTAGACAGTTATTTTGTTTTCTGGCTGGGAGCTGATACAAAGGCACTAAATGAGAATTTAATAGTGAACTGACTCATCTTGACTTGATCACACTACAGGCATGCAACTCACATCTCTGTCTGGATGGCTCTGTCCACAAGACTGCTGTAATACCCTCATGTGGGAGAGGAGAGCTGAGGCCTTTATGTGCACAAGCCATGCCCAGAATAGGACATCCCATGAGCTGGTTTATAGCCACTCCAGCTGGTTGTGTCCTGGGAACAATTTCTCTTGTTCCTTCTGTTGAACTGGCCTGAGGTAGTTGGGTTACCCTGGGGTAAAAAAAGTCTCACATGAATCTGGGGTCTCACATGAATCCATGGTCCACAGGAATTCAGGAGGGAGGCAGTGGGAGTACTGGAGAGAGGACCAGTTTACCTCTTCCTCCTTCAGGTTGGTAAGCTGCCATTTTGTCCATTAGGGAATAACTTTGCTTCAGTGTGTGCTTCTCCCCACATCTGTGTTCTACAGGGTGGGAGAGGATGCTTGCAGGACATATGTTTAATCTCAGACTTTACTGGATCCTGAATTCAGCCACGAGTACTACTCCATAAAATAGTAGGGAAACTGACATATGAAAAGATCTGGTTGGATGCCCTGACCTTCTTGTGACAGACTGTATCCATGTAGAGTGTCAGTGTGGTTCCTGCAATGAAGATTTGTCTCCTCCAGGTGATAGACATCTGTGCTTGTCTGCTGGACTCAGGGATACAGGGGCAAGGGTGCCAAGTTTTTTGAAAACTAATTATTTCGTTTTATAGTGTGGTTATCTGATTATCTTTGTGTTCATCCTCTCTGTCATTTTTGATGGTGCTGAAAAGGACCATCTGTGAGGCATCTTCCCAGAAAGCATCGTTAGATATCTGATTTGGTCCTTGGGGTTTTTTGTTTAAGTGTTAAGGAACTCAGTCTTCTAGAGTACACAGCCCGTCTAGGGTAAAAGGGACTAACTTGAATGTAAGCATGAAGACCTAACAGGACATGGTCCACTCCAATCTCAGTGGCTGCAAGATGTCACCTTGGAGTATAATGAGTTTAGACTTATTTTCAAATGGATCTCTGTGGATGGATGGGAAATCCAGCAGAAGATGGGCATCCAACTCCATTATGCTCATGTAGAAAATCATTCAGGAGCAACAGTTTGTCTCTGGCAGCTCCCTGCCAATGAGGTCCTTATCAGCTACTCATCCATTGGCTCAGCCTAACCTCCTTTTTTGGGTATCCAGAGACTGTGTATCCCAGAGAACTGCTGGGTTTCTCTATCTTACAAAGCCTGAAAGCCAGGCATGTTTTACATCAAGTACTAATGGTGTAAAATCTTGAATAGAGCTGTCAACACAAGCTGCTGGACTATCTCAGCCGATGAGGAGAAAGGGATATTACTTCTCATATCCCTACCTTGCCACTTCCGACTTTTCCTGCGTGGCTCAGTCAAACTCTTTCTCCAAGAGTACACATAGTGGAAATCTGACAATTTGGCTTCTTCCTGCAGTTTCTGTTGCTTCATTGGGTCCGAACTGTTGCCTCAGCAGTCTTTCTTCACGTGATTCCCTTCAAATAGCTTCCCCCAGGCAGATGGCATGTGGATGGGACAGCCTCAGTGCCACAACTTCTCTTTGAGAAGCTGCCATAGTGGCGGCTTCCTCCAGGCTGATTCTGCTCTCTACAAGGTTTTTAACTTCTCCTAAAAGCATCTAGGGGGAAATCTTCTTCAGCAGTGTTTTTACCAAAAGGAGGGCAGATCTTGTGAGTAACTTGGGGACACAGCTGACAGCCTTGTGTGCCGCATGTCATCTGGGTCTTGAAAGCATTTTTGAGATCTTGGATGAAAGGTTGCTCCTCCTGAAGCACCTCTCCTTCTTCTCGTTGGACGCAGTGCCAGCAGAAACCCTGACACTGAATATAAGCTCGTGCACCACCCCTTATAATATTGTTAAAACCTTTCTAATTTAGACATCTCTTGCCTTTTAGGGTTCCTTTTTTGGAACAAACCCAAGGTTTTCCTGCCAGAGCCCAGGGTGGTTGTCTGGAGGAGCAGGGAGAAGTGATTGCTGCTGATGTGGGTCTTTGGGATGACCCTGCAGCCCTTTGCTTGCAGCTCTCTCAGTGCTCTGGCCCCTCTCTGAACGCTCCACACACCCCGGGTGCCAGCTAGCATCACTGTCTAAGAATGAGAAGTAATTTAGTTCCTAAGCAACCTCTCGCCTGGCCTCTTGCTAAAGAGTGACTTAGCATTTTCCAAAGGAAAAAAGAGACTGTGGATAGGGATGTGTTGAGGCAGGTTCATCTAATGTGCTTAACCCTCCAGATGCTGGATTAATGAGCATCCCCTGAGTGTTGATGAGCTGGGTCACTGCCAGTGGGGTCAGGATTCTGTGGGAAGCCAAGTTTAACCTTTCTGAGTGAGTTTGAATAAAGATTAAAATCTGTAGCTGTTAGGAGTGTTTCTAGGATTGTGAGGACTGTTTTTTTTCTTGTTTGTTCTCACTGCTTTCATTTTCCTCCTGACCTTAAGATATTTTGCTGTCTGTCAGTTTGTTTCATTGCCCCTCCCACATCTTCAAAAACCCAGTAAAGAAAACGTCATTCTCTGGAGTGTTTCTGCTGTGGTGACTACAGGTTTTATCTCAAGTCCAGCAATGCTTGAAAAATGAATGAGCAGGTCACATTCCTGTCGTAGCCATCTCTGTCTGAGATATATTTCTACCACCTCCTTTAGTGTTGTGCCTCAGTAAATCAAGATCTTTACTGTTTTTATCCTTCTCCACATCCCTGTAAGGCAAAGCTTCAGGTAAACCATGATTATCCCAGGTTATTATTATGGAGAAGCCAGAGCCAAAGCATCGGGCTCAATTTGCACCTTCAGGATACCTGGCTTTCACAAAGGACATGCTGTTTTGATTTGGTTCCTCCCAAACCTGACCCATTGAGGGTCTCAACTCCTCTGTTGAGCTGGGGGGTTGGAGGATGAGAGAGTATTGAGCTTTGAGATGCAGCTGGGAGGATGAGAGAGTGTTGAGCAGCTGCACAGAAGGGACAAGCAGCTCAATGGAAGATGTAGGATATGAGAGAGAGGGAATCATCCACTGGAGCCCAGAATCAGTGAGGCTGGAAGGGACCTCTGGAAGTCACCTCATTTAAACCCCTTTCCCAAAGCAGGATCACCAAGTGCAGATTGCTTAGGATCTCCACGATGTCTTTGAGTAGCCTGCTCCAGTGTTTGACCATCCTCACTGTCAAAAACAATGATCTTTATGTTTAAATGGTGTTTCCTGGTGGTGTTTTAAATTTGTGTCTTGCCCCAGTGAGACCCACCTCCCTGCACAGTTACCTAGCACATACTTCACCAGTTTGTGTAAGAGGACTTTATGGGGGATGCTTTGAAAGAAAGCGTTATTAACATCCCAGTAAGAAGCACCCCCTGCTCTGACTGAGCCAGTCATCTCCCCATAGAGGTCTGTTGTGTTGGTCAACGGTGATTTAGGGGTCTTACTGCAGAATCACATGAGGTCAGAGGGTGTTGTAGAAGGTCAAGATATGATTTAATGGTAACTGGAACAGATATTTCAGTTTTCTTGGAGCATTTCATCCATGATAGTGTAATTAAATTAAATGCTGTAGTAACATCTAGCAGCAGGGGAGGTGTTGGCTGGGCAGGCACAGGGCTTCTTTGTGGAGCTCAGCAACACACATGGGTTTGTCATTCAGGATTTGCCCCTATGGCTGCCCCTGTAATGGGTGTACTGACGCCAGCATGTCTCTTCTGATCCACTCACATCCCTGTCTCTGCCAGGGGAAAGGGTGTCCTCTCTCCATGCTGCTGTATGTAAAGCCCCCCACTCCCCTCTGTCCTCTCTGAAATACAACATGCAACTCAGTTGATAAATGCAGTGAAGAGGAATTAATTTCTTTCTTTATTTTCCCCTACTTCCATCACTTTTGCAGAGCTGAGAGAAATAAGAGCGACAGCTCAGTACACTGGTGAAGCCAACAGCCAAGAGGGGGCTCTGCCTGAGGAGCAGTTCTGCCAAGTAAAGTAACACTTTCTAACTCAGCTGATTGAAGCAGAAGACATGAGTGTGTCCTTACACTATGCAAGAGCCTTAACAGCTCTTGAGGATCAGGTTCAAGCCAGAAAGAGCTGATGGCGGATTTGGGAGTAGGACCCAAGCATGATCCAATGATTGTGGATGACCCACTTAGCTGCAGTACTTGCCTATATATACTAGGAAAGAAACTATTAATTTTTATTCCCCTTTATTTACAAAAAATAAACTGGTCTGGCAGAGTTAGAATGTAAGGAATGGGCAGGCACACTGCCTTGTTTGTTGTAATGGCTGACAGATTAAATTAAGGTTTTAAAAAAAAATTTAAATGAGGTGGAGAGAGAACAAGTGTTTTCTATTGGCAGAGTTCATTCACAAGTCACTCATTTCTCTTGCTCTTCAGGGAGTGATACAAGACAATTAGCTAATTGGTTTGGGGAGGTGACCTGTCAGTGACTCGAGGAGGAAATGTCTACTGCGCTATCTGACATAAAGAATATATTTTCAGCCCGTTATGACAGCTGCAAGCACCCCCCATTAAAATCAAGGATGTAATGGCTGTAATAACAGCAAGCTTGGAATCCATCACAGTGAGGGAGAAGTAATGAAAAACCTGATAACACGCACTAAATTGCAGCCAGAGCTGATATGTTATGTTGTCAGGTTGAAAAATTTCTAAATTATCTTATCATTAGCACTGTGTAAGCACCCAAAGCCTTTCTGAGGTTGAAATGTGTCCCCAATTACCTTTATAGTTCCTTTAGCTCTACAGCTCATCTGCCTTCAGAGCTGGGTACCTGCGTGTCTTTCTGATGGAGCCAATGATTGTGTGTGAAGCTGGGAGGACTTGAAATCTGGGATTGTAGCCCAAGCCTTTGGAAACAGTGCTGCTCAATTTTAAAAGAGGTTGTGGATGTCTCACATTTTTCTGTAAGTTCTCGGGACCTGTTCTCAGAGTTGAAGGAATAACTTCCTGCGTTGAGAGGCATTCTGGGTAGGAGCTGGGCTGAGATCTTTGAAATATCCCCTTCACCCTTTTGCCCTTAATTTTGTGTGTTTTGGCAAAAGCAGTAGGCTGTGGGGAAGCAATGAGAAGGAAAAGGTTTGGCCAAGAAGGCAGCATTGCCCTCATGCCCTCAGACTCATGCCTCTGCACCCCTCTCCCCATCTCACTGATGTTTGAGCAAAACCCAAAATACTGAAGTGAGCATGTTACAGAGAGACAGCAGTCATGAGATAATAAGATGAAGAAAAGCAGGAAGTCTTCTTCAGCCCAAGTCATGTAATTTTTCCACAAACAAAACTTCATTCATGTGAATGTTTCAAAGAAAAAAAGAATAAGAAAAGCAGAAATGCATGGTTGTAAGGAGTAGGAGGTCTCAAGGTGGTGCAAGGTCATTTTCCTTAGGGAGATGATTGGTCCTTTCTGAATATCAGATGCCTGAAAGAAATATATTATTATTATTATTATTATCATCATCAACAACAACAACAACATCATCATCATTATTAAGGTTTTGGAAATTTTGGCTAGCAAAGCAAGTTTCCATCCCTTCCCCCAGTCCAACCGTTCACTCTTATTTCCTTGTGCTGTGCTCCATGCTCATATGAGACTGGTACAGCATTTGTACAGCGGGAATGGCTTTCCTCATGTTGGTGGGTCTGCATTTCCCTGCTGACAATGACAAGGATCAGTCCTGGGGACAGGTTCAGCTGAAAGAAGAGATAGATTGAATAAGCACACCATGTCTGGGAGGCTTCTGGCACAACTGCAGACATCCTCCCCAACCCTGCTCTGCAAATCCTTATGGGAAAAGATGCTGCTGGGTCTCCTGCATGAATGGGCTGGACTTGGTGGGGAGATCCGGAAGCACTGGGTCAGTCCAAGACCTGTTGGTTTGATGAGTTTAGGCCAACAGTGTTTTTGTGATGAGTTAGGAAGGGTGATGTTTTCCATCTTGGTGGTGTGTCTGTGTTGATGTCAGATGGTTTCACTGCAGCACAAACAGGAGATGGTTGCTATTTTAATCATTGCTACACAAGACTTTCTCGTAAAGGTCATAAAATCAAAATAAACCTTGATGGACTGACCCATCATTAGTGGTAAAACCAGCTATGCAACACTCAGGCATGTCCCACAGTAGGGCAACAAGATGTAGGCATGGTGTTTACTCACGCAAAAAACCCTGACATTTTTCAAATCCATTTATTTTTTATTTGTATTGCAGAAAATTTCTAGAATACCTAGTTTGCTAGGTATCAAACCTTGTTGAAGTGTATGGGCAGCTCTGACTCCCTGGTGCTCATTACTAAAGATTACAAGAGAGAAAGAGTGGCAGAGCTGCGCCGTGCTGGATCTCGCAGGGTCTGGATTCGTGTTGAGAGGGAAATGGAGGCAAATGAAATAATTGCAATCACATCAAGCAATTAAAAGGGAGGGTTTATCAGCATCCAGAAGAGCTTATTGCTCAGCCACCACTTTATCTCTTCACACAAGCAGTGTTGGAGGCTGTGATATGAATACCAAAAGGGTGAAGCTCTGATTTAGCTAATGACCTCATGCAGTGTTTGGGGTTGAAATTCCCAAATCCCTAAATTTTCTTAAGGGCTGATTTTCTTATAAGTTTTTTCTTTGAGCCCTGAAGCCAGGTACCTTTACTGGTACCTGGACCTGGAAGAGAGGCTTTTCTTGAGGAGCTGTGCATCAGGAATTATGCATTAACTCAAATGAAGGGCTGAGATCTCAATTGTATTAACAGACTGAGGTGAGAAATTCTGTATAAACCATTTTTGGGGGTCAGAAAAATTTTAAATTATTTTTAAAAAAATTTAAAACTTTGCTTTTCCTTACTCAGTAGGAAAATTCAGTGGAAGTGGAGAATAAAAACTCCTTTCTGGCCAGACCTGGGCACCATCTACCTGGATTCAGGGCATCCCACGTATGGAGAGCTCCCCATAGGGATCCCTCCAAATACTGATCACTGTATTTAGTAGGGGACTCTGCCTGATTTTGGCAAGGGTGGGATGGAGTTTTTACATCTGTCTTTGGCTCTTTCCCTGGGGCTGGCTCTTGTCTGCTCCAAGAGAACTAACATTGGTCCAGGCTGTTTGCTGGGAGGTGTTTACTGAAATCTCTGCATCAGAAGGTTTCTATACATACCTCACTCTGGGCTCACTGCAAACATCCTGCCGGGAAGAGGAAACATTTCCTCTGCCCTAGGATAACCTGCCTTCCTATAGAAAGAGAATTGATGTTTCCGGATGGAGCATATGGATGTGGAAGAGGAGCCTGCACGTGCTGCTGCTGTGTCCCAAGGGTCAATTCCAGCACTGGCCAGAGTCAGTGGGACAGCTTCACATGTTGAATGGCATTTGGAGTAGGAGTTGCATGAGGGTGCTCCCTGAAGCATTTTCCAGGTGCCAGAAGTAGCTGGGGGCATTGGATTCCTCCCATGCAGCAGCTGTGAGTGCAGTGGTCTATGGTCCATCCAAAGATTGGAGCTGGATGTAGAGGGAAAGCTGCTGAGTGTCATGCCCTAGAAACAAATACTCAAAAACAGGGAAAATGGAAAGAAAGAAGTGAGACAGAGAGGAAGACTCCAGGAAATGAGGTGATTTTTTTGTTGTTTTGTGCTCTTTTTTTTTTAAAGTAAAACATCCAGTAAAAGATTTCCTGCTGCATGAAATTGACAACACAGGAGGGGAAGCTCTTCCTAAATATAACAAGAGCTGTCTGGCCTCACTAGACAGCTCCTCCATGGGGACCCTTGGGTTTGATACAGGATGGATCAGCCAATTCCTAAGGGCATGTCTACTGCAGCCCTCTCCTTCTCATTCAATGGCAGTGGATTGAAACAAAGAAGAACTGGCTCTTCCTCTCCCTCCTTTCCCCCAGTACCAAAAATATCTGAAGTCTATCATGGAAGGCAATGGGAATGGAGGGAGGGAGGCGTTGGCAAAAGGGAAGGGCTGGGAAAAACCCTGTGTCTCTCGCACAAGCCTGGCAAGAGGTGAGAAATAAAGAGGATGAGATGAGATGTCTTGCAGAGTCTGAGGGTGTATCTGAGAGCGGGATGTGACTCAACAGGCACCAGTGCTGTAAAGCTGGATCAGCTGTAGGGCAGCATCTCAGGGAAGGCAACCAGCAGGTGAAGGAATGTCATAATTGGGAGTTTGACAGTGTTGATACTCTAGCATGGGCAAGTGGGAGTATGTGGCAGCACCTGGCTACCTGCTTGTCTTAGTGCTGCTGCAGTCCATCAGGAGAAAGGGGAGCAAGGTGAGATCTACGTGCAGAAGTCAAGAATTGAGTTTTTCTTCTTGTCTCTCCCTGCCATGCCTGGTGCTCATCCAAAAGGGCACTTTTTATAACCAACGTCTTCATGTCCTCAGGGAGCTGGCAAATAAGAAACACGAAAGGCAAAATAACAGCAGGCAAAGAGTTATGGATGATTCCCAGCTTCATCTGCTGCAGTAGGCATTTCTCGCAAAAGAAGGAAAATAGTAATAATGGTAAAAAAATTACTGTTAAGTTTCTAAAATACTCATAATAAAGCAGAAAAACAAAAGGAGAAGAAAATTACTTACTTGTCCTTCCTGCTGGAATTGCATGGCACCAGCACCAGAGAGGTCACCACATTCTAATATGTGACTCACAGATTTCTATGGGCACAGCTCCATTGCTGCAACTCAGCCCCATCTCTGAAGACCTCAGATTGAGTTTCCAGAATGTCACATTTTGTGACAACTCCTAGTTCAGTACAGAACCAGCCTTTGGATTGTTCTGGCTCAACAGAGCAGCCAAAAAATTCCCAGAGGAAGCCAATGCTTTTATAGAGCAGGAGATTATCCACTTTTTAATGGCATTAAAATATGGACAAAAAGCTTTGGGAGCACTGTTATCTGATCCGTTTCTCTGCATTGGCCACAGCTGCAGGTAGGGGTTGCTAAGCCCTGCTGTGTACATGTCCTGTGCTGCCTGGATTAGGGGGATGCTGTTCCCACAACCAAGTGATTTCAAAGTTTTAGGGATTTCTACACCTTTCCCAGGACATGAGATAGCAGCTGCACTTTGGGGATAAAAAAGAGGCTGGAGGGCCTTTGGCCATTACCCAGGCTCATAGATGCCAGGTGGTCCTTGGGGAGACATACTGACCACTGAGTGTTCAGCATCCCCAAGACAAAACCTCCCCTATCTGAGCAGGTTTTCAGATCCTCCTTTGGAAAACCAAGGGAATTTACCCAGCTGGTGGATGGGAGATTGTTGATGTGAAGCCACAGCTTTCTTGTATTCAGCACTTACATTTGAGCCAAGTTGCAGGGAAGTTGTGGCGCCTGGAGAAATGCCAAGGGGCTGCAGCTTTCAGTGGCTGTGGTAGTTCTTGCAGATGTAAATCCAGCAGAGCTTAAAACCAGTGGAGGCTGTCTGTATGTTAACCTGAGTGTCTGAGGTGAGGATCCAGCCCTAAATCTGTATTTCTGCAAAGCGATGGTTTGGGCCAGGCTGAAGCAGGTTTGGCTGCTGAAATCACACCTTATTCCATATAAAACCTACATCTTCCTTCGGTTATTTTCAACACCTTCATTAGTGCATTGCTGTCCTGTTGCCCCTCCCCCATCCTAGGATCCAGAGCTCTCTGAGAGCAGTCACATCCTCCTAGCTTCACTTTTAATTTCTTCAGTTAAATGATTCCTTTCTTGGAAAATACATAAAAGAAAAAAAGAAAAACAATTCCCTTAAATCCCTTCAAACTGCGTAAAACATTTGAACATATGAGAGGCTGCGGCACGTGGCGAGTGGTTGCCGGACCTGGCCTGAACTAAGCCCAGAAGAGTCTTGTTCTGAAAAAAGCTCATCAGTTCTTGCTCATGTGTGGCATCCTAGACAAGCTTTTCACCCAGCCTTGATCAGCAAAGCCACAAGCACTTTATTCATCCTGTGAGGCTGTGCATAGGAAACACAAACAGATTCTTCCTGAGGTGCAGTTCCTATGTGCTCTTCTGGTATAACCTTGGACGGTTCCTGGATGCTCTGCACGGTGCCACGTGATGAAGAATGATTGTAATCATTGGTATTTTCACCTTTTTGCCCAAATAACTCCAGGACTCCATGGAGGAGCTTCCCAGCTGCTGTAGGAACCTGCCTGGGGGACGCACAAGGGTGCTGAGATATGCAGAGTGGGAAAAGGCAGCTTTGTACAGTCAGCGTGATGCTGTGAGAGGTCATAGGAGTGAACAGGGCAGTTTTTTGCAAGAAATGGGTTTCAAATGGGGGTTTGTTGCACGTCACAAACATTGGTCATATGCCTTGCTTTGTAGTCCTAAATGGGATTAGTGTACCATACTAGAACCACTCTGCATTTCTGTGAGCCTACAGAGGGCAAAATCTCTTCCACCACAATGTAAAAATTGTCTCCAATGTCAGGAACATGGATTCCTGGAGCCACTGGTAGCCATTGGGCCAAGCCCAAAGCCATCTTATGCCTCCCAGGTTTTACACCCAATGCAAGCTGGGGTTTTCTCAGCCAGAGGGTGGATTCAAGGTTTGGTTATGAAACAAAAGCTCTGGATTGATGCCATGGTGTTCAGCTTTCCCACTGCTGCTTGGAAATGCATTGGAAATCCAAGGGGGTAGTTAAATCACGGAAGCAATTTACTGTAGTTCTTTTCCATGCAGCTCTGAGATGGCTGATGGTAAATACAAGAATATCAATATTGCAGAGTGGCCACAGGTTTGGAGGTCAGTGACACAGCAAGCATGAGGCATTTTAATGCTGTGGGGGAGAGGAGGGAGGGATGAGGTGCCAAAGACGTGCTGTTTGCAGGTAGCAGCATGAGAACGAGCAAGTGTTGGAGCCTCATCAGCTCCTGAGGCAAATCCCAGTGTTCGGAGGGTTTCAAATCGCTGTGCCATCATGGAGCAGGTGGCATCTCTGCAGAGACTCCAGGAGCATAAGTATCCCAGGCTGCACAACAGCACCTTGGTGAACCTGGTACTACCTCTCTGTTTTAGGAAAGCGTCTCTGTGGCACCCTAATTTTGGTGAATTAAGGCAGAAGCAACTGCTGAGAGTTGGAAGCCTGGCTCTAGGCATCCAACAGGTCCATGTTGTCATAGCTCCTTTGGAGATGTCCCACTGTGGCCAGCAGGCAGCCTGCCCACAGCAGGGCAATGAGGTTCTTCCAGCAGCTCTGCCTTTAAGCAAGAGCTAAGAGCCAGATCTGGGAGAATGCAGGGTGGTGGAGATGTCTAAACTCCCTCTGCTGAGGTAAAAAATGCTGGTTGAATTCTTCCCAGAGCACTGTGTGAGTAACAGAAAGCCATGGAAAGGGTTTTAATCTCACCTGGAACATCCATGTTTATTCCTGATAAATTCAAGGGAGGGAGCAGTGGTTCCTTGGGGGTCATGAGTAGATGTGCTTGGTTCTCTTCAGCCCCTTGCCACAAGCTGGGTCTTATACTGCCTATTTACCCCCATGGTTGTCCATTCTTCACATCCAGCACTGCTAAGACTGCTATGGCCTGGGATGGTTCAACATTCTCTTTCTCTAATAAAGCAAGAGGTCAAGACTGGATGAGTAATGCAGAAACTTGCTCCTTTGGGGAATTTGAAAGATTCTCCTTCTCGTAGTAAATCCCTGTGATTCCAGATGCTTTTTTTCCCCCATGCAGCTTTCCCTTGTCTTTCTGTAGCTGGATAGAAGAGCTGAAATGGGGAATTGTCCCAGGTAGATGCATCTTCACACAACTGTCAGACACAATGACATCCATCAGCCCATCAGAAACAGGCACAGGAGTATGCCAGGCAGACCTCAGCAAGTGTGAGTCTATTCTAATGGAAGACAATAGAGGATGAGGCACAAAGATAGCCCTCAGTCCTGAGCATGAGCAGGAGAAACAGGTCTCTGGCTGGCCAGTGGGAGCCCAGCCCTGCTAAAACTGAGACTGGGCTTACTCACCTTTCACCCTCCCTGTCCCATCATCCTCGTGGCATGTCCAGACTGATAATAAATTCAGGTGTGTTAAGTGAAACAGCTGTGGATTAGAAAGAAGCCGAATTCAGGTGTTTTCCAGGGAAAGCACTGCCCATGGACAAGTCTGGGTTTGCAAGCTCAGTGCTTGGAAGGATGGAGGCATTGGGTTTGCACCATCTCCAGGCATCCCTTGGGAAGCCCAATATCCCACCTCGAAATCCTTTCCAAGCTGGGACATGAAAATGAGTGAAACCTGTTTAGTTCTTACAGGCAGGATTTAATCACCTTAAATTATTCTAAGTGGATGGGGAAGCATCCTGTGATCTCCAAGCCAAGCAGGTCACCTTTAATTTCCTTTTCCTTCCCTCAGTAATGCTGGTGGATGGGTGTTTGATTTATTAAGCACTGAATAACAGGGTTTTCATGTGTATTGCTGTCAGAGAGATAAATAGGCGTCTTTGAAGGCAAGTTTCAGGGAGGTGGCCGTGGCTTTTTGAATATATCTATCCATAAAGCAATTCAGCCCACCCCCTCCTTGGACATCGGCGATCTTTCAGACTGTACACAGCTCTCCCCCATCCGCCCTGAGCTCTGTAACGTGCTCAGAGTGATGATCCCCACTGTGCCCTGCTGGGAGGATGATTAATGCCTGCAAAGTGCTTTGAGAACATCAGATTAGTAGGACAGAGCCTCATTATTATATTAGCAATCACCGGATCCTTGGCCTTTTTCACTCTCAGCGCACTTAGAGCCGCATCTAAAAGCCAAATGCTGTTTACTAGCAAACCTCTCTGCGTTTGGAGACTTTGGGGAGGGCTTTCTGTGTTGTTCACAGGTTTATTTTTAATGATGCACCTGTGGTCCAGACTCCTCCAGGGTCCCCACAAACCACTACCCTGCTTTTCAGGCAAACACTGTGCAGATTAAAAATAAAGACCACTGGGTACTCGCTGTTATAACTATAGAAACCAAATATTTGCTTCAACTATAAAAGGCAGGAGTGTTTATGAGTACGAGGCAAAAAGGCATTTCCAGCCGACCTGGAATGTATTTTAGTTCTGCAGACTATTTATAGATAGGCAGCCACTCTAAATTTGAATCTTCCCTTCCGTAAGCAATTTTTTTTGTGCCTACTGGGATATATCCTCGTCTGGGGTTTAGCAACGTCACTCCAGGGTGTCCAAACAGTTTGGAGTCACCTTATGAGACATGAGACATGGTGACTTGTTTTGGGGGATTTCTCTGGCAGTTCTGTGAAGCCACAGAAGTTAGCTTGAAAGATGATGAATAAGTATTTTCTTTGACTGTAAATTAAATATTTTGATTGGGAGCAATTGTTTTAACCCTTCCAGTTTGAAAGTAAGTGTGACTTTGAACTGAAAAATCCAAACATTGTTATGAAACGCTAAAATTAATTGTTTCTGGAGCGTGAAAGGGAAATTAAAGGATGTTTTTGTCCGACCAAGCCAAGTTATGAATTAACAAAACATTTCTTGCCGTCTCTGTCCTAAGATTTCAGCTAAAAATTAGCCCTCATCCCTGTGCTTTAGATTTGAAACTCATAGAGAAAGAAGAGAAACACAGGGTGTGGGTGGAGTAGTGTGCTCAAACAATTTGAAGGCCTGCTGGGAGCAGGGCTGTGTTCCACCGCTTGCCCTTGCCTTGGTGAGCACCAGCATCCAAGAACCTTCTTGTTGGCATCTGGAGGTATAAAACCTGATGTAAGGGTTGCATCTGCTTGTCTGAGTCCCATCATGACACAACAGGTGCTACAGAGACCTGGAGAGCAGCAGTAAGGTGAGGGAGCTTCAGCAAATTTACGTGGAGAGACCCAAGCCCCAGTTAGCAATGATGGTGAGTGAGTGCCTACATTCCTGCTCAGCCTACTCTGTAAAACTCCCTCAGTGATTTCTCTCTTGTCCTTGGTGTTTACACCCTTCAAATATTTGCAGACAGTTGAGTTGCCAAGCCCCTGCTAAGCTGCCGTTAAGCCAAGCTAAACACATGAGCTCAGAAAGTCAGTCTCTCTGGCTCCATGATAATAGTTTGCTTTTTCTTCTCTGAATTTCTTGCAGTTTATTGATATTTTCCTGGGATCCTGGCACCTGAACCTGATGGTGATACAGGAGTTGCCATCCTAGAAGAAAATCAAATGATAAATAGGGAATCCAGGTGCCTGTGGCATATGAAGCCAGAAGGAATGCTGGGTTTCGTGGGGTCTAGGTGCTTCCTGGTCTTGTTTGACTAAGTGCAGACAGGAGGTGGCCCCAAGGCCCCTTGGCTGAACCCAGGGACCAGCTAATCGAGGCCAGCTGTTAACCCAGCTCCACCCTGTTCACTGTTAATACAGGACCAATCTTTGTGGAGGTCAGTGGGTGCCTGTCTCGTGCTTCTTCCTTGGGCTCACCCCTCCTGTCTTCTCCTTAGTGAAGTCATCTGAAACTGAGTTTTGCCAGACTCACACCCCTCTGAAGACCTGCAGCATCAAGGGGATCTTCAGAGCTTCTCTCCCAACTCACCTGTGTGTGAGGGGGCTGCTTTCTCCTGTTAAAAAAACACTGTATCTACTAAGCCTTATCTCCAGACATAATCAGACAACTTTTGAAACACAGACTGGTCTTGCTGGAGATCTTCTGAGTCTGCATTCTTCCTTGCTCCTGCTGTTATAATCTCTGACTTGGTTTTGCTGGCTGTAGCAAGGATACATCCTTGGCTTGGTGTTGGACTTCCTTCTGCATCCTGGGATGCTAAGAGCGGTTATCAGGAGTGCTTGGGTTACACATGGAGCCCACCCTTGCTGTGAAGAACAGCTGGTCTACAGTGTTTGCTCAGGGTGGAGAACCCAGCAGGCTCTTCATTGCTCATCCTTGCTGGTGGGAGGGTGAGGAGGCTGTGTGTAGACAGGTCAGGGATGCATCATGGGCTTCACTCCTATTTACACAGCTGCAGAAACCACTTGAGCTCACAAAAGGCATAGAGTCAACACAAACCATGTGCAGCAGGGCTGCTGCAGCTTTGTGGGGTGGCATCAGGCTGGACTGGGATGCATGTGATGTTCAGGAAGTTCACAGCAAATGCAAAGCATGGGATCCCCTGCACATCAGGAGGTGATGTAATAAGGAGTGCCTTCCCTCTGACTCTTGCAGAGCACAGGGAATATCCTTGGAAAAACATATCCTTGGAAACACCCAGCCAGGGAATCTGAGGTATCAGATACCGATGTAGACTCTCCATCTTTCTTTCCCAAACCCAACAGCCTATGCAAGTTGGGGCAGAAAAGCCATGTACTCCATGCATTCTCCAGCACAGCCAGAGAAGTCCCATATTTTATTAATGTTGCTTTCTTAAGATGAAATGCCTCCAAAGAAGTTTGTAAATGGGAGCCTGTGCTGCACGGTGACTCTTTTATCACCTGTAGGTGTAATTCCTGATCATGTATGCCTGCATGCCTGTGCCCACACCTTGGTCCCCTGCTCTCTGCTGTGAGCCATAGATAACTACACTGAAATACAAAGGGTTATGCTGGTGGGAGAGACACACCAGTGTGTCAGATAAGCAGGAAAAATTGAATTGAGCAATGCTGGGATAGAGGTGCAGCAGCCTAAAACAGAGGTGAAAACATCTTTCAACTTCACCGTGCACAGACCTGAGTTACCAGATCACCAAGCTCACCCTGCCCTGCCAAAGAATTTGGGGACAAGGGCTCACAGTGAGAGCTGGACCTGTTTTTCCCTTGCAGTCCATGCAAGACAGTCCTTACAGCTTCTGAGCAAATCACTGAGAGAAACTCCATGCTCCCTATGGAAAGTATCTGTGGTGTTCCATGACCCCAGATTGCTTGAGGGACACCTCTGAAGGCCACACTTGGCTCAGCATGTCAGGTCCTTCATGAAGGTTGGCCACAAAGACCATTTTCTTCTGGCCCGCCTGGTCCAGACATGGTGTTCCTGTTCCAGGATGGATCCCAGATGTGTGTTAGCATTACAAATACGTCTCAAATCCCAGCTGCCAAGTCCTCCACCCCCATCCCAGTCCATCGTCTAGAGGGATGATTAACACATCCTGCAATAAAACTAATCAGTTACTGCTCTTTCCACTCCTCTTTGCTGCAGGTTCAGGTTCCCATGTGTTGTTTTCTACCTCTTGGTTTGCAGAACTGGTGCAGGGAGAAAAATTACTCCTCAGCCATCATATAACTACACTTTCCACCCCCAAAGTATTTTTGCAGATGGCAGTTCAGTCATTTTTTTGTAACATCCTTCTGACTTTGAGTCTTTATTTGATGCTTGGAAAAAAGGTGGCACAACAGAGTAAAACCCCCTTTCTCCAGGGGTTTTTGACAGATTAATGGCAGCTGCAGAACCGGATCTTGCAAACTCCTACCTCCCAATCTTGCATTCAGCCTTCTGCTGCCATTTATTCTGTTGACTTGCATTCCGTGTATTTCAGCTTGTCTAAAACCCAGGATATGTGAGCTTCATGAAACTAAGAATAAGCAGAGGTTAATGTGTTGCATGTCTGTCTCCAATGCCCTTCTTCCAGGTCATTTCTTTAGGGGTGAAATTTTGGATACTTTTTAGGTGTCCTCATGAACCTTTTTTGCTTACTCCCTTAGTATCAAAGTTATTTGGCAGTCCCTTTGTTTGAGATAAAGAGCACCACATGAGAGTGAGCTGCAAATAAGCATTTGAGCTTTAATATGCTCCCTAGCAGGAACCCGGTGTGATAGTCAGGGCTGTGAGCAGGGCACAGGATGGAGCTCCCAACCCCTGCCAGGTTTGAAGGCATCTTGTGGTGTCTTTTTGTCATCGCTGCACTTTCCAGGTGCTTTCTCGGTGATGAAAGCAAATGGACCTTTTGTGTCCTCTCTAATAACCTGTGAGTCCTGTAGAGTCTGAGCACTTTGCAGGCTGCCTTTCTGGGAAGAGAGCAGCTTTATCTTTATGACACTAATGGAAAAACAAGGCCTAATGACAGCTAATCCTGCTTGTTTCACTTACAGGGCTTTTGGTGCTGAGTGGTGTTTGCACTGTCAGTTTGGCTTTTGCTCAGCAGTGCCCTGCTCCTCCACATTCCATACCAGTTAGTTTGAATCAGGGATTTCTGTGGAGCAAATCTAGTGATTCTCTTACTAGAGAAACACAGGGGCAGGTGAGAGGAGAGTCTGGGACAAGTGAGAGGAGAATCTGAGTGTAGGTCTGGATGCCTTTGACTGGAGGGTGGCCAGGATGCACCTTTGCTGCCTCATGAGCAAATCCCACCACATGTGAATGGGTTCATCCACCACCCTTCATCTCATTTTCTGTTTAGGTTGTTAGAGGAGGCAACATGGGGAAAAATCAAGGTTTCTTTCCCAAACCCACAGGTTCAGGGAGGGATGAGCACTGCCTAGGAAGCAGGACCAGGAAGCCTTGTTTCTCTGGGTTTGTCCACTTGGCGTAGGGGCTGAATGTTTCCTTTGTGGTTTGGTCTGTGAAGGCTTGTGTCTAGCCCTTTGCTCTCGTGCCAGGGAGTCCCAGCACTTCCATCCTGGAGCTGTCTCACTGAGACAAAGGACATCAGTCTGTGCTCAACTTCCCCAGCTCTCCCTTTCTCCCTTCTGACGGTTTTCTGTTGGAGTGGAGCATGTTTAAGTGGGTCAACAAAGAGGTCATTTTTCCCAGTACAAAGTATCCTAATAAATTAACCAGTGAGAATTTTAATAATGCATGAAAGGAGAGAGGTTTGCTGCTTTTGGAAAGGCTTTTCAGCTATTGACAGGGTCAACAGCTGGGTCAGTGGCCATGGGGATTCATTCCAGTGGAGGGAGAGGTGGTGGGCATCATCCTCTACCGATGACCATATCCGTGCCGTCGGGACAAAACAGAGCTACCCCTGTTTCAGCCCACTGATACAAGTGTTGTTATTGGGTTTTGAACACACATTAACAGGCAGATGGAGGAGCTGCTATGGAGTGCTGGTAATGTGGAATTAGTGCCCACCCTGCTGTCCACTCCTCTGAAGCCTGAGGCACATGGGCTTCAAGCTGAGCTTCCAGCTGGGTTTTCAAAATGAAGAGAGTTGTGTGATCAGTCAGGAGAAACTGTAGACTACCTCAGTTGTGTCTGGCTGCAGCCACTTTTAATGGAATCATTTAAATTTAAGGAGAAAAGACTAATCCACAGAAGCCACACAAAGCCGTCCTGTTGATCTAGTAGATCCTTGGCTGTTGTGAGATGTTTTTGAGCACCTCAGCTGATTTACTTCCATTTGGCTTCCTTGATTTTGAAGAAGCCATTAAATAAGGCAATCTGTCACCATGATCCCAGGTTATTTTTCTGCCCTGGCCAGCCAGATGTGTGGCCATTCTTCAGGTCAGAGTTAGAATATTTAATGTTCTCACTGTGTTGGTCGGACGTGAAACAGGAATGACCAGAAACCCTGTGGCATCCCAAATACACAATTGCAAGGGCTTCTGTAGGTTCTAGTTTTTAGAAGATAATAGTGCTATGACCATTCATTAGGAGTAGGTTGTCTTTGAATGGGCCAGCTTCTCATCCATTTCATCTTCTCATCCATGTTGACTAAACAATATTACTGCTTATCAGGTGACCTATTATGCACTTGAGTTCCCAGAACCAAATAGAGTATTTGAGCTCAGGAATATCTTCCCTGGGCTTTGTTTGCTTGCGAAAGGTAAGGCTGGGGCAGACACGTGGTTAAGCAAGTGCCTCACACTGTCTTGACTGCTGTTCCTGAAGGCCATGATAGACTCTGCCAATGCCCAGTAATCTCCTCTTACAGTACCTGTTAAACCCTGGTTGTCTGCCTTTGAGGTGCTATCTTTTGGGGAAGGTCTTTCCTCCTTCAAGGAAGCCAAGGGCTTTCCTTGCTCTTTCCCAGATTCTTTGTGGATGGTCTCTGGAGACTGCATCTCTTAAAGCCTTCTGCTGCAACCAAAACTCTCAATGGCCAACTCTCAATCTTCCCTTGATTTTTGTAAGGGTTTCCATCACTGAAGGGCCATGGAGAGGTTTGAAAATCTGGTATTTGAGGAAAAGATGAGCAGAGCAATATGAAAAGCACATGGAGGTCCCAGAAACAGTGGTCTTCTCACCTTTCCACCAAAGTGTGGAAAAAGAAGACAACAGCTTTCCAGGTATGGGGAAAAACAGATTAGGTTAATCCTGATTAAGGGATTTACTTCCAACCTAGAAGGCAGAAGAAATGTTCAGAAGGGACTCCTTAGGCAGCAGTAGGTCAATGCCCAGCATCAATCCTGGGCCAAATGGTGGAGCCCACAAATCTGCTGATGTCAGGCAAGCTGTCGGGTAATGAGGGCATAGTCCATATAGCCCCAAGCACCTGGCAAGTGAATTAAAACCTGGCAGATCCCAGGAAGATGTCACTCACAAACGGGGCTCTTCTTCATGCCATTTTTCGGGGATTAATACTAAGTCTCAGCATTTCCCTAAGTGAAGCAGATCTAATGGCTCCTGTGGGGAGAAGCTGCCAGTGGCACAAAGGGTAATGAAACGGTAAATGTTGAAGACAAATTCATCAGACAGGGCAGTCTGGATCACTTGGCAAGCAGAGCACATTTGAAAAAAATATGTTAGAAGACAGCCCAGTGCAAAATTGAACATCAAAGGAGAGAGAAATAAGATTGTTCCTACAGAAAGGGGCAGTGAATCACCAAATGCAGGGTTTTCTGGGTTTGGTGGAAAGAAACTGCATGAGCAGCTCCTGATATGAGTTGAGGCTGCAGCAGAAACAGCTACAGTGACCTTTGATTTCTAAATGAAGGAGTAGGAGGAGCATTTATTTTTCCTTATGTGCAGCAACACCAAAATGTGTTAGAGTAGCTGGCTGCTAATGTTGGTGCTGAAGAAGAAGAAAGGAAACATGACAGTATTGCAGAAATAGTGTTTAGCACAGAAATTCTTAGACTGGCAGCTGCTAAGATTCCTGGAAGAGATGGGGGGTTGGAATAGCCAGGTGATTGTGATATTTTCTCTGTGAATATGCTAAGGGAGCTCCAGTCTAGTGGAAAAGGGCATCGTGAGAGCCCTTTGCAAGATGTCAAATCCACAAAGTGACAGATTGGAAGCAAGCCCCTGCTTGTTTTTTTCTTTCTGGAGGTGGTGGCTAAATATGAGGACAAATGAATGGTTAATGGGGTCCATATGGGCATAAATGTGCATTTAATTAAAAGATTGTGATATAAAAGAAATCAGTTTACAATGAGAATAATTCAGGTTGGAAGGGACCTTAGGAGTCCTGAACTGCCTGAATCTGTGACTCTCACAGGTGTGGGGGATCTTGCAGAAAATTTCTTTTTGTAGGCACGGGGTTGTGGAACTGGAAGTGTTGTGAGGACTCAGCACATACCCCAATCAAGTGTTGTCACTGACAGATGTTTTTGCTATTGGGCACATCTGGAAAGATGTACTTCACTGTAGCAGGCTTGAAACCAGCAATCTGCATCTTTTAGCTGCTTTTAGTTGCACCCTCAACTAGCTGTGCAGCAGGTAAGATCTGGACCCTTGCATGGTGCAGATTCACGGTTGTCCCCATGTGTACCCTCAGTTATCCCCCACTGCCCCCCAGGCCGTTAGCCTGCCTGCCTGAGCAGGGTGCCTGTCAGCAGAGCAGTGGGCAGGGCTGTGAGCTGGCAGGGCTGAGGGAGAGCCTCAGGGAGTGTCTGTGTGTGCATGTGCTTTCTGTGAGTGTCTCCTGGAAGCTAGTAACACCCCCCACAGCTTTCAGAGGGGCTTGACAGAAGGATGAGATAATTAAGTCTCCATGAGTTTCATCCAAAAGGGTGAGCTGGAAGAGGAGAGAAATCATTTTTAACTAAGGAAAGGCTTTCACATGAGCTTAGATGTTATGAAGCACCAGGGAATCCACTCATTCAAGTGCCCTTTTAAGCTGCAGGAATGAACCTGAGGCCCTAAAATCAACTGAACCATGAGAATCCAGCTGACGGGTGAGTGCCATTGGTGCTGATCTCCACAGAGCTGTCTTTCTCATAGCAGCTTTTGGCTCCCATTCTCATTTTTGCCCACATTTAATGTGTTTGGCTTCACAGCCTCCTGCCTCTCTGTCTTGCCAAAAGGGAAACACCCACGTTTCCCAGAGCAAAGCAAGGGCACCATGCGAAGCCACGAAGGTTGAGCTCTGCTGTGAAAGTTGGTGTGTACAGTGCTGCCTCCCTTGCCCCTTCCAAGCCTGGCACATTTGAACATCTTTAGAGGGTCACTCCCAAGTTCTTTGAGTGTGGAGTGTTGCACAGTGGTCAGTGAGCCAGGTCTAGGCTGGCAAGACTCCCTCCTCTTCCTCGTCATAGTATTTTCCCTGTTGTTAACCGTTTTCATTGTAGACATCCATCATCATACACAGTGGGACTCAGTGACTTGGGGGGGGATTTTGTTTCTGTGACCTTGTTCAGTCTCCAGTTAGGGCCAGCTAAACTTGAATCCTCCTGAGCATCCTTCAGCAAGGTCATTACTGTGTTGTCCAAAGGGAAGTCTCCTTTTGTGTGCCCAAGCTTGGCTCCTGTTACTTTCCTGTGATATCCTGTCATTCTTGTCATAGGCAAGAGTGAGTAGGTCATCTCCATCACCTGCCTGCCACTGATGGTTTCCTCAGCATCTCTCCTGTGCTGACCCTTTTCCAGACCTGTCTCACTAGTTCTTTGTAGAGAAGCCATTACAGCCCTTTGACCTTCCTTGTTGCCCTCTTCATACCAGCAACTGTGATGTTGGCTCAGCTACCATGGGGAGGGTTGCAAAGGGTTGTCTAGCAGACTGTGAGTTCAACATGAGCCAAATCAGGCTAATTTCTCCCGTTGCAGGGGTTAGTTGAGCTCAAAGTAGTTACAGACAATGAGACAGCTCATTAAAGTGGCTGAAAATTAACAAGCCTCAGAGCTTTTCTAAAATTAGAAATTATTCCTGGAAAGGCAAGCCTATCCCAAATATCCTGCTACAGGCCAGACTCGTTTAGATGACAGGAAAAACATCCTCACACTTTACTATCAGCTTCACCCCCATGATACCTCCAGCTCATCCTATCAAACCAAATTGGGTGTTGGTTTTTTCTGAGCATAGAGCCTGTTGATCTCAGAAGAGTCTCAGTATCACCTTGTAAGGCACTTTTTCTGCAGCCTTTTAAGCAAAGGAAGTGGCATGCCAAGGGAAGGGGAAAGCATCCTGACACACCTCTCATTCCTGATATCCAGTTCTAAGTCCATCTGTATTTCCATCCACCTTCACCTGAGAGACTGAGGGCAGAGCAGTTTAATTACAGGATTCACTGCTAGAGCTGACATAGGTGGATATTTCCAACTGATTAAAACTAAATCTCAATTTGGCTTTCTCAGATTCTTTTCTGTGTTCAAAAGCACTGCTTTAGTTCAGCCTTACTTTGAAACACAAGCAGTGTTTAGAGCTTGGAAAGGGTTCACTGATAGGGAGTAGATAGCAGCCCCTTTCCTGACTCCCTCTGGGTCTCATGGATGCTCATGGATGTGGGAAAAAAGAAACCCCAAAATGCAATGTCCTGCCTGGAAATTTCCTCTCAGCCAAACCCAAGCATGGTGAAAGTAAACCTTGTCCTCTCTTGAGCATTTTCCTGGGTGTCAGAGGACACAGGGTGGGAGAGCAGCCACAACCTTCAGCAGAAGGCAGAGGGGGCATGTGCAGTGCTGTTGTGTCTTGTGACCCCCATCACTTGGCACTCATGGGGTGTCTCATCTGTGCAATGAGCTTTTTGTGAGCAGAGACTGGGGTACATTTGCCAAGGAATCCTGGGGCAGGAACTGTGGCTCCTGGCAGCACAGAATGGGTGCTTTTGGAGCACATACCTGTTCATAGAATCATAGAATGCTTTGGGTTGGAAGGGACCTTAAAGACCACCTAAAGTTCCAACCTCTCTACCACAGGCAGGGACATCTTCACTTCACCATGTTGCTCATCCAAACTGACCTGGAACACTTCCAGGGATGGGGCATGCACAGGTTCTCTGGGCAATGAGGGTAGGGATTCAAGGTAGCCCAAAGCTAGGGCTGAGGGAATGGAAATTGCTGACAGTGCTGTGGAATTTATTTTGCTCTTGCAGAGGCCAGAAAGCTAGAAAAACTCAGTTATCAAAATGCTTTGCTCCAAGTCATTTATTCATGCTGCGTTCCCATGTCCAGCCCTGCTTGTGTAACGGCCGGGAAAGCTCTTATCAGAGACTGATACCAGAGTCTCAGGAGGGAAGAAAAATCTCTGAGCAGTTTGCTTTTGCTTCCAGAAAGCCAAAGCTGAAAAAGCAAACTAAACTCTGCTCTTTCTCTTGGTGTGCTCACATGGCACGGGCTGGCTTGGTCAGCTCTTGAGCACAGGGTTGAGTGTAGCTAGTGGTGGCAGTGGTTTTTGCAAACAGACTTGGAGAGCAGCAGCCTTGATGTGCATTGTGTAAAATATGTATGGCCATAGTATCATGTTATGTATGACAATATGTTTCACATCCTGTGTAATCCCGTGCTGCTGGGATATCCTGTTTGGTTGTCGCAGCCCCATGTCCTGTCAGCCTTTGAAGAGGCCACAAAGTACAAGCCTGGGTATCCTGTAGATTTCCAGGGAGCCACTACCTCTGAGTATCCCACACCCACCCACCTGCCTGCACCTCCTCTGGGTGTTGCTCCAGTGCCCCACAAAGGATATGCCACGGCAGGGCAGTGGGAGAGATTTCAGCTAGGAATAACAGAGTGGAATACAGAACAGGGCTGAATAGCAGGAAATAATCCCAGATAACAAAATCCATGCACAGCAGCAGGAATGCACCAGAGGCTCTGCACATGGACTATTCGGAGCCAGCCTCAAGGCAAGAGCTGGGCTCCAGGTTCTTCCTGTGAACCCCTGGCTTTTCTAGCACCTTCCCACTTGCAAAGGTGCCGTCCAGCTTTCAGCAGAAGGAATTCCCCAGAAAAGGTTGCTTTGGTCAACAAGAGTTGAAAAATGCCAGTGCTGCCCATTCCCATGCTGAATGCTGTGGGTGGATCTGCAGTGGGTGGCTGCACTGGTCCCACATCGGGACTCAGAGTCTGAGTGGTCTCATCAGGTCTTATGACAAGTTCAACACTCTTCACCAGGAGTGGACCTGATTATGGAAGAGTAATTTAGATTTGGAGATAGCTGAGGTCAGAAGAGACCTTTGGAGATCTTTGAACCAACTCCCACTCAAGGCAGGTCTAGTTTGAAGTTAAGGCCAAGTCTGGAGGTAAAACTTGTTACTCCTGGTCTTGTCTAGGCAGGTTCTGAATATCTCCAAAGATGGACATCACCCAATCTGGGTTTTTTGTTGTTCTGCCCCTCATTGTAAAGCCTTACATTTAATGAGACTTTTTCATTGTGTCTCATGCTATCCCCATGCTTCTCCAGTAGATTTGGGTCCATCCTTTCTACACCCTCCACACAGGAGCACTCCTGGACCTCTCAGGGTTTCCTGTGTCCTTTGTTCTCAGACAGTCACAGCTTGGCTGGTGGCATAAGTATAGCCTCACTATTTGGTATTTTGTTTTTCCAACCCATCCTTAATCAGGCGCTCCAGCATCCCATCAGAAATGCTGTCAGTGCCCTCACATCCCAGAGAGAAATCTTTATTTTCCTAAGATTGACCATGCAGCACAAAGCCACTGAAATCTTTCCAAGCGGAGAACTCCCGTAAAATAAATACAAAGGGAAATGTTTTCCTCATTGTGTCACTGCTGTGTTGCTCATCCCATTCACAGAGGGTGGAGGTGGGGAGTGGGTCCTCCAGTTCACACCAGTGTACCTGTAGCTCCAAGCCATCCCACACCCTTCCTTCCCTGGCAGCAAACATCTCTGATGGCAGGAGCTGTTTTACGAAGCTTATGTTTTTTTTAAAGGATCTTAAAAATAAATAGGCTTTAGCCTGTGTTCGTGCCTCCCCTCCTTGAAACCCTCTCACCCAGCTGTGAGTGATGCTCGGTGCAGGACGTCTCCTGCTGGCTCTGCTGCCCTTGGGTGGATGTCACATGGAGTGATTCCGTGTATGCTCTGAAGCCTAATTACACCTCCAGGAGTGGGAAAAAAGAATCCTGGGAGGGGAGGTCAGTTTGACAGCCTGAGATATGCACTGGGTTGGGCTGGGGGTTTTTTTGCATCACCTTCCCTCTATTCCTCAGCAAGGAAGAGCCTCTTTGTACCCCAGCAAGGTTCCCTGTGCCCCGCAGGGTGTTGCAGCTGCAGCGTGGTGTTATTAGCGCTGCCAATCACGGCTCCCCAGAGCGGTGCTGATAATGAACCCACCATGAACTCGGCCACGGCTGGAGTGGGATTAGCAGGGAGCAGCCTCCATCCCTTTGAAGGGTGCAGGGAGCAGGGTTGGGACCTGCCTGTTCCCAGCATCGTGTGGAAAGGTGCTGTGAGCAGGCAGTGGGCAAGGAGAACCATGGGGGGATCTGGAGGGGGTGGAGTGTGGCCCAGGGACCTCCTGTTTGCTCTGGGAACTGGGGACACTGAGACTATGTGAGGGCAATCAGCCAGCACAAACATTACCTGTGCAGACAGAGGGGGCTTTCTTACTGCTTACAAATCTACTTCCAAGCCACATTTCCTTTGAGTTAGCACTAACACAGGGAGGGGAGAGGTGTTCTTGCATGAATAATAAAACCAGCATCCTCCTGTCCATCAGACAAGATAAAAAGCCCCCAGGGACACAGAGGAAGACAACATTATTATACAGGTCACCAGTAGGTTATTCTACAATCCTCCTGTATGGGACTTGACTCACTGATGCTGGTAGCACCAGCCACAATAGGGGACTGTGTTCCTGCTGCAGGGCTGTGGGGAGGGATGGGCGGGGCAGGATCTGCCCCAGTGCTGGGTTACACTGTCCAACAGCTGTAATTGTTGCAGGTGGCAAAAACAGTAGCACCACTGAAGGACCCAAGCCACCCGAAACATGCTTTCAGCATATCCCCGTCATCTCTCTCCCCCTTTCCCAGGTGTGATCTTGCCAGGATGGCTAAAGTGGTGGCAGCCTGGAGGGGACATGAAGGTGGCACAGTGACTGGGAAGAGCAGTCAGACCTTTCCAGGTGTTGTGGTCTTTCTCACGTGCTCCTGAAGTGTGAACTCCTCTCTGCCAGCCCAGATGTGCCAGGAGCCAGAGGGAGAACGTGCTCGGTGGGGTGCAAGACTAATCTGCATTGCAGAGTGAAAACTGTGGCTGGGACAGACTCATGGCTTTCTGTGGATATGGTGGCATCCCCATTGGCAGCTGGTGGCTGCAGGGGCAATGACAGGAGTCATCCTGCACCCAGGGCCTTTCTGGTTCTGGGCAAATCTGAGACACAAGCACCTGCTTGCCCTGCTGTGGGGTTTCCTGCTTGAATCCCTCAGTCCCCAGCTTCATCTTGGTGTGAGAAATTTGCCTGATGTCATGGCTAGGTCACTCATCCTTCCTGCCAGCTTGGATTAGATCCTGTGATTTGTGTCAGATCAGATTTTGGAAGATTTATTTCACACTGCTGGTGTGCAGTGCTGGTGGGCACAAAGTTGGTGTGAGGGAGAGAAGGAACAGGACAGAGAGATTTCCTGGGAAATATACAGCTTCTCTTCTCTTCTCTTCTCTTCTCTTCTCTTCTCTTCTCTTCTCTTCTCTTCTCTTCTCTTCTCTTCTCTTCTCTTCTCTTCTCTTCTCTTCTCTTCTCTTCTCTTCTTTCTCCTTGTATGTGCTATAAGGGTGTGGTGGTGAAAATATTAGTATTTCAGATTTGAGTGATGTGGCTCAGAAGTTGATCCAATTTGAAAGAACATCCCTTTCAACCCAAAGCTAACAGTCTCTGACTGTTTCAAACCTCTCACTTCAGAGCTAAGATAATACTGGGTGGGCCACTCCTACAGGCCCCACCAAGAGCCATCTCTCCATGTTGTCACTATTTGATTCCTTCTCATGATTGTGGCACTTGGCAAGTTCCCCAGGGATGGATACCTGGCTTTAGTGACACTTAAATTATTATTTTCCTCACCTCTTTTCTTTTTCTCTGAAACAGCATATAGGCTGGATCTCTGTGTTCACTGTGCAGATAACAGGGGAGCAGAGAGGAAGACACTGTTTGAATGTTCCTCACTATGACCATAGTTACTAAAGCCTCTCTCTGGGCTGTCAGTCAAAGCATTTGGATTATTAGGCACTTGGAGGCTCCAGTTTCTCTGAGCTCTCTGCCCTGATGCCACCAGCTCTGCTACAGCATTGCACTGTCAGGACAGCCACAGGGGACATGAGGGACCTCACTCCTGGAGTGATGGGGTGGTATCTCCTACAACCCATGGTGGTATCTCAGTTGCTCACAAGCAGCCATGTTTGGTTTGGTTCTTCTGGTTCCTCACCCAGAAGATGGAACAGGAAGGGTCCCAACCACTGCCTGAGCCCACCAAACATCCTTGCTAAGTACACTCAGCCAGTGCACCCAGCAGCACTGCCTCCCCTCTGCCAACCCAGACATAGAACAACCAGATCCAGGCAACATCCAGCTGAAAAGAGCTCCATTTTGTAAACTTGAACTTTGCCACAGCACTCTTGAGGTGGAAAAAAATTGAGCAGCAACCATGTGGTTCTCAGAGCCCAGGGAGGATTCACATCACCATAGGAGCATGATGGGCACTTTTTTAAACAAACAGGTCTTTAAAAGAAGTCCTTGCCAAGTGTCAAAATATTTCTCAGTGATATTAAGGGCCTTTGGCAGCCGTAATTTAACCGTGAAGGAACCTGATGCCAGCAAAGGACCGCACAGCTGGAAATTTGTGCTGCAAAGCACCATTTTATGGCTGTTAAACTGTTGGCCTCTCAACGTTGTAAAGCTGTTAAACAAACACAGCTCTTGGCTCACAACACGTGTCAGGGAGGCACAGTGTTTTGGCAGGAGCAGACTGGTGGCAACAGGGGCTTCAAATAAGCTATGAAGAGGTAGAAATAAGCAGAGGAAGAAAATTCAGGTGGAGGATCACATGCCTGTTGGCCATTACAGCCTCATGCTGAGAGAAGGTGGTCTTGGATAGAGTGTGTAGGCTCACATGGAGTTGCATCCTCCCCTGGTTTGGCATCAGATAAGATTGCCACACGCATATGGATCCCATACATCTTACCACTGTCATAGTTGCTGGTCAGTAGACCCTTAAATCACTCTCTTGCAGGAAGGTGATATCCCAGGGAAGCCTAAATGTAGAAGATTTGGATGGTACTGGTAGCTTTGAATGGGGAAATAGGTGTCCCAGAAGGATGAACCATATGCTGCAAACTACACATCCTTTGCTGCATATGGCGTCATGTTGAAGCAAGTTGCATTAGTGCCAAAAGATGCCCCAAGAGCAGCCACAGCCTGGAAAACACAAGCTGAGCCCTGGTCCCAATAAAGGCATAGCAAATCCACAGAGAAGAAATACACTTGCTGAGCCCAGCACTCAAAAATTCAGAGAAAATGTCCACAAAAATAAGGAGGTTCCTGTCTGTTTCTTTACTGTTTACTCCCATTCTCTTCTAGCAATCATTGTTTATTCCTTTGGCTTGGAAGCTGATCTTAGGAGGCAGGAACAGCTGGTCCTGCTGTGGGGAAATGTGGTGGGAGATGCCTCCAGCTGTGCTGCCTGCAGCCACCTGTCCAGGACAGGCACTCCTTAGACTGCTGCCACGAGCTCTTTTTCTGGGTCAGAAGGTGTATTAGAGGAACACCAGTGACTCTTTATCATCAGGAGAGCACCACACAGAGATGGACAGGGTGGTCTTCCTAGGCTTACAGGACTCCAATGATGCTCCAACTCCTGAAGTTTTCCAAGAAATGTGTCTTCAAGACCCATTCTTTCACAACCAGCCTATGTTAAAACTTATCCAAAACAACCAGACTGTGTGTGGTACACTGTTTTCTCTGCCAGATCTTGACTGTGTGATACCTTTCATTGCTACCAGACAGACCAAAGAAAACTGCAGGAGTTGTGGTTCTCACACTGCTGATCAAAAGAGAGGTCATGGTAGCATCGTTTGTCTTGCTTGCAGAATTTCCTCCTGTTTTTTCCATGAAAGCTCTAAATTCTGGAGTCTAGTTTCTGCACTTTGTGGGTTTTGTAATGTAATGTCTCAGCCATGAAGGGGATGATGCAAGACTGGACTCTAGAAGGTTGGGAAGCAACAAGCTAAGCAGCAAGAGCTGGTGCTGGATGTGCGCATTCAGGTGCTGATTCATGTGGTTGCACACCTCCATCTTCTTGCAGTCCCTTCACTGATGTGTGCCCATGTCTTAGTCCTGCCAGGTGGCTGCAAAGAAATGACTCAGTGCTACGAGGAAGAAGCTAATGGGACATTTACCATTTAGAACTAGAAAAAAAATGTTTGTGGGTTTGTTTCCCAGTGACTTGGGTAATCCATTTTGAGGAGATGGACTAGCAAATTATTGCTGCTGCCTGGTGAAATTGGTTTTTTCCCTCCCTGATGGACACAGCTCTACTCTGTCTATTTTGTCACTCAAAAGCAGCCATTTTGATGAGAAGTGGGTGAGATTAAGCCAAAATCTGCTAGCCTTGCACGTCCTCTTGCTAAGCAATTTGCTGCTTCGCTGCCTTTGGAAGATTGCACTGAAGTTGCTTTCCTGGCACCAGGAGCCGTTTTGAGAATTAGTGCAAAACTAATTTGATTACAAATCTCAAAGACATCAACAAAAGCTATTTTTAAGCTTTTGAGAAGTATGGTCTGAATCAGACTGTTCAGGGAAAACATCACAGGAGTTTCTTACCATTATTTCAACCACAAAATTCTCCAAAACTGTGGGATCCTGGTGCAGTTGGCTGGCTGAGATCCAGCATGTGCCCATCACCAATATGTAATGCTTGTGGTCAGCACCCACAGAGCATCATAAGAGACCAGCACACTGCTTGCCTTGGTGCCTCTCTTGGGTTACTAAAGGTGTTTGTTCTTCCTTCTTAGAAATATTGTGTGCTTCCTCATAACCTAACCTCTTCTAATCATCAGAACTCCAAAGCTGGTTATATATAAAAATATAAATAAGGTTAAAAAAAAGCACCACTGTCCAGAGCCAGAGCAGGATGGTGGGGATCACATCCCTTCCCTTGACATCCTCTGGTACAAACTGAGATCTGTGTCAGGTAATGCAGGAGCACTGGTCATAATTCACATCATGCTTATCCACATGCACCTCTCAAACCTTCGCTGCCTTCAAAGAGAGCCTGAACAAGCTGTTTTAAGGACTATGCTTAGGTGTTATCCTTCCCTAGGCCGTGGGAGCTGAGGCCTCTGCAAGGGAGCATAGCTCTGCAAAGGAGAGCAGCTCAAGGTGGTCCCTCAACCCCATTTATCCCACATGCAGGGGCCATGATCTTCACGCTGAGCACACCCCAAAGAAACACTGCTCACCTCATGGGATGGGAGGTTACACCTGTACAATTTGCCCTGTAATTTCAGTTTTAGCCTTTAACACATTATCCATGTCGCTATTCCCTCTCCTGTGGGCTCCTGACTGTGTCTGGTGTGGAGAGGGCAGCAGGGCTCAGCTCTCAGGGCCAGGGCTGATGGCTGACATTTGTTTTGCTGGTTTGCTTCAAACTCCACAGCCCCTTGAGTCCATTCTGCAGGTAGTTTGGCCAGGAGCTGCTGTCAGCAGTGCTTGGAAGAATCAATGATAACCTTTTCCTTTCCTAAGGAGTTAGCTACGTGCCAGGGAGCAGAGGGTGCTGAAAAACAAATGAAGCTGGGATTCTCCATGGGTCTCCCTGGCATTATTCCTGATATTTAAAAAAACAAACCAGTTCTCCTCTGGTATTATTAGTCTTTCTATCCTGGCATTTAAACAGAGATTGGCATGGTCAGTATCTGCAGACACATCCTGTGATGCTCTCAGGGGTTTCTTTGAAGGTTAGGACACCAAGGGTGCTGCATCCAAAGTGCCTCAGTTCCTCTGTGCTGAAGGCATTTTGGCATTGTGACACCCAGTAATGTCACTGCACAGAGAGACCCAGTAAACCCACATCATGGACACAAAGGGCATTTGGGTCCTGGGACCATGTCTGGGTGGTAGGGTAGAAGCAAGGTTCCTCTGAGCCTCAAGACTGGCACTTTTTGGGGTCATCTTATGCTATGATGCTCTTTCAGTATTTAATTCTCCTGGATTTTAGTATCGAACTGAAGAACTGAGCTGAGTCTGTGCACTTCTTGCAGCTATGTCTGAGCAGCAGCATCCCAGAGCACCCCATGGTGGAGAAGTGTCATGTCCCTCTGTGTCACCCTGTGCCTAGTAGCAGTTTTTCATTCTCACAGATTCAGCCATGGGGTTCATGCTTATTCTTGTCTTCGTTTCAGGCATGGAAGAAACGCTGGTTCGTCCTGCGCAGTGGTCGGATGAGTGGCGACCCCGATGTCCTGGAATACTACAAAAATGACCACTCCAAGAAACCCTTGCGTGTCATCAACCTCAATTTCTGTGAGCAAGTGGATGCGGGCCTCACCTTCAACAAGAAGGAGCTGCAAGACAGCTACATCTTCGACATCAAGACGAGTGACAGGACCTTCTACCTGGTGGCTGAGACTGAGGATGACATGAACAAATGGGTTCGCAGCATCTGCCAGATCTGTGGCTTCAACCAGTCCGAGGAGAACACAGGTACCATGACAGACAGGTCCATGGCTGAGAGCACCTTCTCTCCTGTCCTCCCAATGGGCCCAAGTCCTCTTTCAGATCAGACCTGTAGGAGGGGGGTGCAGCCTGCCACAAGGCTGGGGGGGCTGAAGTGGGAAATGGATGGGCATGTGGGAAACTTTCATGAGGCTTTTCTGCCTTTGACATCTAAAGAGCTGTCTCGGCTACTGTGAGAGCAAATCATTTTTACCCTCCATAAATGTAGACCTTTCAGTCTCTTGCAAGAAGCTGTGGTGTTTGGGGATTTTTTTAGCTACAGCCTTTGTCCCTATCCATCACTAAAATCCCTTTAAGAGTGGTGGGAACCAGCAGCGAAAATCCCCCTCGCTCAGGGGTTTCAATCCCTTGATGGAATAGGGGGAGAAGCTTTACTAGAACAATTTTCCTCTCCACTGCAGTTGTCCCCACTGCTGACAGGCTCTCATGTGGAGGACAGACATACTCCCTACACCTGCATCTACATCTCTTCCTGGGACCCTCAGGAAAAGCATTGGGCAGGGGGAAGGAAAACTCCAGGTAGTTTACGTGCAGTGAGGGGACCTATTGTCTGAGTTGTGCTCCACCATCCAAACTCAGTTGCACTTGGGCAAGGCTCTGCATTAAGCACCGATGAGCTGCCTCTGCTTTCCCAGCACCGTGAGGGCACACATAAATCCCAAGTGAGATGGGATGGGGGAGTGAGCCTGGGGTGCAGCTCTTCAGTCACCTGCCCGTCCCATTATACATGGTAGCACCTCTGGGTATCTTTGCTTCACCTCATCTGGTCCAGTCTCATCCAAGGGACTGTGGCCCTGTGCTGTGTCTACATGAAATTCCTTATAATAATGTCCAGCTTGAATCTGTTTTGGTCCCTCGTGGAGCAGCTGCCATCCGCAGGAGTTGAAACCCTGCCAAGAGCTTGTCGGGCAGGACAGCAAACAAAGCGTCGCAGCAGCGCGGATGCGATCTTCGCTGACTGACGCATGGAACAGGATGTCACCTTGGCAATGGGTGCACAAGTGGCAGAAAGGATCCTTGATAATGTCGCCAGCCAGGTCTGTCAGGGAAAGGTCAGGCTAAATAAATTACATACCGTTCCAATGTCAGCAGCGCAGCCCTCGAGGTTCGGCAAAATTGTTCAGGCCCCTTTTTTAAGAGCTGTTTCATTGCAGGATTTTCCATTTTGCGTGCATTCAGCTGGGGGAACTGTTTTTCTTCTCATTTAGTAAAATGAGCTTTCAGCCCAGCAGCAGCAGGATCGATACGGGACTTCGGTGAAATATAAATCTGGGCAGCAAAAGGAAAAACAATCTCCCGCTTGCAAGTACATCTGTCCCAAAGGGCACACAGGGATCATCAGGCTGCAGAGATCCAAGCACTATTCCCTGCAGGATCATGGAGTGACATCAGCAAAAGAGGAACAAAAATCCCTATTTGTAATAGAATCACAGCTCGTTAATGCTGTAGGGAAAGTACCCACTTGAAACAGTACCCAGCTGCCAAAGTGTGATTTTCTGAGTAAGCCAAGAGAAAGCCTGCAATGGCAGATGCAGCAGATGTGTCCAGATGCTGCAGCAGAGAGGGAGCATGAATTATTCAGGGCTGGCGCTTCACTTCGGTCCTTGCCAAAGCAGTGACCCCATGCTCACCTTTCCTTCACCATCCGTGCTAAGTAGTGGCAAATAGATCATCCATTTCCCAAGGTGGGTAATGTTCATTTGAAGAACCCATGGCCTGAGGCTGGGCGGAGAAGTTGAGGGATCATTGGAGCATGGCGGGTGTTGAGAGTCTTGTCCATCTTGGCATATATAAGCTCATCATGCATACTTTGTGAGGTGTCATATGGAGGGGTAATGAAACCCCAGCAGCAATGTTTGTAACTCCGCCATGCTGTGCTCTCTCTTCATCACCTCCTTGAGGTCAAGGGTGAATGAATGGGAGAGGATCAAAAGTTTGTGCGCGAGATTAAGACAGTTCCTGAGTAGAAACAAAGCTTGGGACACTTGGCATTTTGTTCTTGGACCTTCCTCCCCTCACCCTCGAGCTTCTCTGTGCATTGTTGTAGCCTCTGCTTTGGAGAGTGAATGAGTCGGTAATTGGATGAGCCAAAAAGAGGGAGGAAAAGGTAACCATCGTGGGCAGGAATAGCTTCATGCTAATTGTAGCAATTAATTAACTAAACCTCCTTTCTCCCAGCAGACAGGCAGCGTGGTGGAACAAGATCAGAAACTGCCAGGGAAGACACTGTGCACATTTTTCTGGTTGTACTTGTTCCTGGGTGTGTTGACTTCTTTATACTGACCAAAAGCCTTGCCGAGTCTGACCAAGTCAGGCACAGTCAGGCTGTTCCCAGCTGGGCTGTACTCACATCCCAGCTAGGGCAACACTCCATCACTGGCAAACACATTTACTGCGGTTGCCATCATATGCTGAATTACTGCCTCCTCGAAGGGACACCCCACATCAGCTGAGCCCCAGCCACCAATCACTAGTATGCTTATAACCCAGTGATGATGGAGGACAAACTCATTAGCTTTTGGGGCAGTTTGGGTAAAAGCCTGTTCCACCAGCTCCAGTGACACTGGGGAAAAGGCAAAGTAAAAAGGCTTTTTAGCATGATGTAGTAAGCAAATGGGCAACTTGGAAGCAGTGATACAAACTGGCTGCAAACCCCCTGCACCAGTGTGGGACCAGTGTGCTTAGATGCTGCCCATGCTCCCAAAAGGCAAAACAATTAAAAGGCAAATAGATTTACACCCTTTGATGCTTCTTTCCATTTGCAGCTCAATGGGAGAGTGTAAATTTTCTGTCACTTGGTTTTCACATTAGTCCTTCAAGTCCTGTCTAGACAGGGGGACTCTCAGGATTAAGAAGGAGGCTGGACTTCAGGGCGGTTTAATGTCTTGCTATGGCTCACTGCTGGTTTGCTGATCTCCAGCTGCATTTTACATCTGGTTCAGCGGAAGGAAGCTCGTTTCAGCCTCGGGGTCTGAGTGTCAGTGAAGCAGAGGGTCCTGCTGGCTGTCCCAAGGAGCAGCTGCTCAGCCAAGTCACCCTAGTGGCTTTGTTCCCTGCCCTGACCTGAAAATAATTGCAGAGCAGCACGATTACATCTGCCAGGAGAAGGGAAATTAAATTGATTCTAAAGTGTTTACCCAGACTGTGGCAAAGCTCTTTGTTTCTGTTAACACCTATTTACTTTGAGAGCTAATTACTATTTTTGAACAAGCAGAACCTCACAGGATCCCAGCTCCTCTGCGTGTCTGAGGAAGCCGACCGTGTGCTCAAGTGGGTTTGCTCCTGTCTCAGTGCTGCCTTTACACAGCAGCTTGCCCTGCTACCACCTTGAGTGATCCAAATACAACACGGGGAGGCCAGGCAGGGACCCTGGGCCACAGGCTACATGAGAAAGGCCAGTGCGTGGGTATTTCAAACTGTCTGCATTTTCCCTGCCCTAGTGGGCAAGCAGCCAGGGCTCAGCTGTGAACTGGATTTTCTCATATGCTTTGTTTGTTGAAGTTAAAAAAAAATGCCAAATCCCACTAAACATATCTCATGTGCCATTAACCCTTTCTGAAGCTGATGCTTCAGCCAAAACCCCTCCTTGTCCCATCCCCAGTATGACAGAGGTGCAGCTACAGCAGCCTGTAGTTTAATTTCTCATGAACCAGTGTGTGCCCATGCAGTGTGCATGTCCTTGAAGGGGCCCTGTGGAAGGATTAGTTATTTTGAAGGATTCAGTAACTTTATTAACTTTCTGTCAATTTAGTGTGCCACCCCCAGCGCCTCCCTGGAGCTCCACTTCTACCTCCTCCATGGAGAAGGGGCTCTTTCAGGGGCTTGGATTTGTGGGTGCTGACCAAACATGGGGGGGATTTTAAAAGCTTATTCGTGCACATTTTTTATGCCCCTGTGCTATAGGTTTAACCCAGACATGAAACCAGGGAAGGGAATATTTTTGGGTAAGTAGAAGTCCTTGTTCTGAGCTGAAAGCTCCTTCCACTTGGAGTGGGTGAGGAAGGCGTGGGAAAAGGATGGCACTGGGCTCCTGCCCTGATGGGTTGTGTCTGGCAGCAGTAGCCTCTCCCACCCAGTCCAGGCAGTCCAGGCATGTTGTCTTTTTTTTTTTTTTTTTTTTTTTTTTTTTTTTTTTTTTTTTTTCCTTTCTTTCCCCATCTGGGACTTAATTTCTTTTATTTATTTATTTCTCTGCTTTCTGTCAGGGGGTTGCTTCAGGGCAGTTTGGAGTTCTGGCTAACTCCCCACTCTATCTCCAAGGCTTGGCATTGGTACTTTACATCATGACAGGGATCAATCCCCAGCAATCCCAGCACTGTCTCGCTGAACATAGGTCATTAAAGTTTAATGGAAATGTGACTCTCCTTCCTCCTTCAACTCAGACATGCTCATTCTAGCAGTTTAGTGGATCAGCCTCTGGATACCAATCACTCTCTGCTCACACTGCTAAGACCTGCACCTCACATGTGTGGGTTTCTTTGGCTCAGTTCTGCCCCCCATCCTCCACCAGTTGCCCTATTCCAACCAATTGCTCTCCCAAGTGAGAGCAAATTTATTGCTCTCGCTTGACTTGCTTTGGCTGGGGGTCCCATATGGACCACAGGCTGGTTGCCCCCCAGCCTGCTACCTGCTAGTCTGTGTTATGATCCATCCAGCTGCTCTTGCACCCTCTTCACTTCTCTCCCAAAAACATGTTTGTCCTAGCAACAAGCCAGTGATACCTCCAGCCTCATCAATTCCTTGCAGTCAGGTTTGCCTGGGTGTTTGCCCAACAAAGGGAGCTCAAGATGGACCAGAGAAGAAAACAACAGAGATACCCTGAAGACTTGTTGGGAGGACAGGAGCTGCCCAAAAAACTCAGTGAAGAGGCTGTGGGCTGCAAGACTGGAGTAAAACCAGGTTTGAACATTGTATACCACTCATCTCTCCCAAACACTCCCAAGTCAACAGTGTTCTCTATCCCTGCATGCAAGAGCAGGGCACCAGGGAGCTCATGCAAGGTGACAGTTCCTGCATACCTGCCACCACTGCCTCTCTCTTGGCTGGGAAGAACCAAAGCAGAGGGGAAATACACAAGACCAGATACTTCTTGCTATCGTGCCCAGCACATGCCTCCTTCCTTCCTTCCCTACTTGTGCCTTGGATGAGTTACAAGCCCAGAGCCCAGCCAGGGAGTGTGCAGAGGCTGAAGAATGTCGGATGAGAATTGGGAGCAAGGAGGGATATTTGTGGGGGTGTCTTTGTGTCCCTGTCAGCACCTGGGCCCTGCTGTGTGTTGTTTTGGGATCTGCAGGCAGCACTGCCACCTAAGGGCAGTGGAGCAGGCAGCCCCTTGTGGAGCCTTGTGCCCTCAAGTGGGCCAGGACTTCCCAGGATCACAGAACGCTTTGGGTTGAGGGGCGCTGTAAAGATCATCCAGTTCCAACCCCTCACCATGGACAGGGACACCTTCCACTAGACCAGGTTCCTCAAAGCCCCATCCAACCTGGCCTTGAACACTTGTAGGGATGGGGCATGCACAACTTCTCTGGGCAACCTGTGCCAGTGCCTCACCCCCTTCACAGGAATATAATTTAAACCTTCCCCCTGTCAGTTTAATTTATTCCCTCTTGTACCACTTGACTTTTTAGCTTCTGTTGACACAAGTCAATTGGTCTTGACTCCATATTTAAGCCCTGGTATGAGTTGTACTTGGATATCAGCTCACATGGAGGCCAGTCTGTCCCCTGGCAGACAGTACAACAAGCATTGGACAAGGGTACATTTGAGTTGAGCTTGACCCAAGGGGTGGACAGGGCATATCTGATTGGATTCTCTCCAGATATCTCACCTTCCCATGTTTGTTCACCTACCCAAAGACCTAATATCCCCTGCCCCATTTGGGACTTGGAGGTAGCTTGTGTTGGGGCAGGAGCCCTGTACTCTGACCTGCTGTCCCACCATACATGCAGATGCAACTTTTTCCTCAGTGTTCCCATCAGTACTTTCAGCACTCAGTGTTAAGGAGCTCCTTCTTTTAAAACACATATGTCACATTGAGATCTAGTGCCCACATCAAGGGCATCTGGATCAGATCCCCCCTCATCCTTTTCTTCCATTCTCTGAGTGTTTCTAACAAGGGAAACAGCTATGGCTGCAGATTACTCCAGAGGACAAATGCAGATGTTCTATCTTGGCCCTAGGCTTGGCCCAGCCTCACTGGAATAGGTGGGGGAGATCTGGTGGCCCAAACACACTTTGCACCAAGCTCATGGTTAAACTTCAGGTGCATGCAAGCACCTTCTTGCCAAAGTCACAGTTCATTCCTTAGCCTTCCTGCCACTTTAAATTTGTTCCAAACTTCCCTGACCCTGGTTTTCCTGCTCCACAAACAGCAAGTTATTTTAAGATCTGACACTGTTCAGCTTTTATTTCTGTGTAAACAATACCGGAGATGGAGTGGTATTGGCAAAAAGGAGCATCTTGAGAGCAGTTAACTGCCTGCTGCCTTTTTCCCTCTTTTTTCCATCTTTCCCTCTGGAGATAATCTAGTTGAGGTACTGATGAGTCTGCTGAAGAGCAGAGTGCCACTAATGACCTGGAATTTGCTTCCTAGGAGACAGAAACAGGGCTGATCTCTACCAGCTGGTCAGGGTGTCCTTGTTGTGATTTCCCCAGCAGTTTGGAGAGGGAATTGGTGCTGCTAAGAGTGAGACATGTTTGGATGCTTGTAGTCTGTCCAGTTATAGGGAGAAAATCAAAAAATATAAAATATGTCTAGAATGAGGCTAAATCATTTACACCCTGAAAGTGGCCATTTCTTTCCCTTGGTTCTCCAAGGAACTAGGACTGATGAGCTCAGGTGTCCACTTTCTCCTAAAACTCATCCCACCTGTCTCAGGATTGCTATCAAGGCCTTTGCTATCAAGCTGGATCTTCAATGATTTCATTTCCATAATTTCATTTACACCAGACAACGATCAACCCTTGCTATTCTTCCATTCCTTGTTCCTCTCGCTGTACTCTGCTCTTCGGCATGCTGGATTCCCAGAAACATTGCAGGACCAGTGTCAACACTGCACAGCTGTGGTGGTCACTGTCCTTGATGCCAAGAGGAAGTTTCCTGCCCATATAGGTGCCAAGAAAAGGACTGAGGCAAGAATGCAGAAGGTTTTAGCAAGGGAAAAGATCTTAAGGTATCTACATGATTAGAAAACCAAGCCTCTGGGTTCAGAGCACGTGATATAATCAAATCTCTGACATTTGTAATGCTTGGGCCAAGACTTTCTTCACAGTTTGGGTTTTGGAAATTTAAGAATTTTTAGGATTTTCTTAATTAGATGCTTTTATTGTGACTGTGGACATTTTAAAGAGGTAGAACAGAAAAAATCCAGAAGACGTGTGAGCCTTGTGTTTGCAAACCCATAACTCTGCCATCCCAGAGAGTCCATTGGAACATAAGTGTTTGTTGAGCCTCCTTTGACCATACCCAGCACTGATGGGAACTGGCAGAGGATGCAGCTGTTTGTGGGAGCACAAGGTTTATAGGCAAAAAAGTGCTCTTATCTCGCTGCTAATAATAAAAACATCAACCAGCAAAAAAGAAAATTTATGCTCAGCTTTCAAAATGGACCAACAGCCAAATACTCCAGCTCTTCTTGACTGTTTCCCAGCTGGCTCCCAGCTCTAGGGTATCCAACTGGCCTCTTCTGAAGATAAATAAAGAGCTGGAGAACTGGGGCCTTTGGGGAAAATCCTGCCCTTTCCTGGCCAAAGTCCCACTGGGTTAGCTGAGCCGAGGCTGGGATTTGAGCTGGGAGAGAAAGAAGAAATGTTAAGTTCAAGAGATTTGAGGGGTTTTTAGAGCTAAAAGCATTGCCCAACCTTTCCAGCACGGGTTTCGTAGCAGAGATTGACAAGCTGAGTTCACATCTCAACCCTGGCCAGGTCTGTCTCCTGGCCTGGCACCCAGAATCAGAAACCCATTTAACATAATTCTTTGTTTTGTAATTGGCTTTTGTGGCCATGAGCCCTGTCAGATGAGCTCTGTTAGTTTAATGGGCACAGAGGAATTTTTAGGGTGACTTACTGACCGTGGAAAAATGAGCGCAGCAGACGGTATCAGCAGTGCATCAAAAAACAAAACCGTGCAAAGCCCTTGGAAACAAAAACAGCTGATGGACTTGGAGTGAAATGACACTGTCTGAGCAGAACCAAGGGAGAGAGGGAGAGAGAGAGGCATTTTTGGGTGTCAGCCAACTGAGAGGAAACTCACAGTCAGATTTGCCCACATTTATATTTCCCAGAGGGGTCTTGGGACTGTTGTAGCCCATGTGCCCCAGTCATGCGTTTTGGGATTCATGGAGATGCCATGAATCTGTGTCTGCAGAGTTTCTCAGGCATCAGGGTGGGACACAGATCTGCAGATGATGCCCAACCCATAGGAATCAGGCTGGGGAATGCAATGGACAGAGAACCCCAAAATGCAAGTGCAAGCAGGTTGGGCAAGGGGAAAAAGTAATCTTTGCAAAGGATGATTTTCTGGCAGTTTTTCACAGTGCAATACTTTTTTCCCCCCCAAGTAAATGTATTTCCCCATTTCTTCCCTCCATATATTTCCCATTGTTCTCTCCAAAGCTTTGAGAGGGACATGGTTTTATAAGCCCTGCACACTGCTTTGTAAAGCCTGATAAAAGCCAGGATAGATTTAGACTCTCATTTCCCAGACACCAATGCTTGTTTGTTTACTGGTTTGTATTGCTTTATATTTCCAATTAAAACCAAGCCTGAGCAAAGAGAAAGCTTTCTAAAGCCTTTAAAGCCTCCGAGTGAAGGCACATGGAGCAGGAAGGAGACATGAAGCTGTCGATTCCTGTGAACTTTCCATGACACTAGTCAGGGTTTGTTTCCAGACTGATTCTTATTTATGAATGCAGTAGCATTTATTACTGATTTTATCTGTAAAGATAGCATTTCTTCCCTAGGTGGTTTCTATGCCTCAGTTATAATTACTGACTGCTCCTCAAACATGCTTTTGGTTTATTTATTGTGGTACAATACCAGAGCTGTAATATTGGCAATTACTTAGGGCTGTGGGGCTTACACCTAATCCACGGATGCCCTCCTTCCACATCCCAGCTCACTCCAGGAAGGCTGGGAACATCTCTAAGGGTCCATCACAGTGTCAGTGTGGCCAAGAAACATATGCCATGCTTTGCCATGTGCTGCACAAGCACTGAGCAGAAAGGCAGCCTCTGCTTGAAAAGATTCATCACTAAGGCACAGTACAGATGTGTCAGTCCATCTTTTCTCCTGCCTGTAGCCATTTGCCTGCCAGAGGCACATCAGCAATGATGCCTGTTCTCTCCAACCTAGGAATGGTCTTTAAAGGGACGCTTGGGCACAACTCCTGAAAAACCTATTTAAAAATGAGACTGTCCAGAAAAATTAGATGTTATGCATTTCTTCTCTTCCCCACCTGCCCACAGTCAGCTGCTTCTCTGTGCGATTCAGACATAGAAGTGAGTTACTGTTTCCACCAGGCATCGAAGGACCATCTTTGCCATTTTTCCATGCTTACAGTCACTTCAAGCCACAGAGGATGAAGCAAATACTTAAAAGATGTGTGGAAAAAAAAATTCAGCCCCCCAAAAAAGCCAGCAAAACCCACTAACCTGAATCTTGATCCTTGGATATACTCAAAACCTGGCTGGACACAGTCCTGACCTGCTGTAGCTGCCCCTGCACCCCTCTGGGTAAAAAGCCTTTTCCTAATATCCAACCTAAACCTCATGTCAGCACTTAGTGGAGATGTAGCTTCCTTTCATACTTACTGGGTTGTTGTCACATGCCAAGGAATGTGACTCGTTTGCACCTTTGATTGATTGCCACCCTTTATATCTGTTTATTAAAATGGAAAATAACATTTCACCTCAAAAATTTCATCATGTGCTCTCTCAGTTCCACATGACCTAATCCCATCCCGGCCAGCACAGCTGCTTGTGCCAAGTTTTGGTATGATTACCTTCCATCATTTCACTGCCAAACTATCCCTGTGCTCATACGCCATTGTTTTTGAAAGTAAGCTGGAGTGGAGTGACTCATTGCAATTGCTATTTTTTGTTGTTTTTTTTTCATAACTGACAATGAATCCTTTTTGAAGTGTTGGGCAAGTGTCTGGGCACTTGCAAATACTTCATCACCTGTGAAAGTGTAGTGAACAACTGTTGTGCTGCCTGCGGCTCCATCCTCACCTTCATCTCACGGCCGATCACCTGCCCTGTCAAGCACCACCTTGTTTGACATTGCTGCATGTGTAAACCCTCCCCTCAAGCCTGCATGTGCTCTGCACAGACTAAACCTTGATGTAAAGCCTTTACGATGATAATTATTTTTGCTGGCTTGCCATGATGGTTCGTATTGCTCTCCAGTGAGTCATGATGAAGTCTTTCAAATACCCACTTGAAATCCATAAATTCTGTGATTAATCTTTCTGCTACTTGATGGTTGCTTTGATGATTAGTGTTAGGGTCAAAACCTGGTCAACACATGGTCTTCCAACTGAAAACAAGAAGAGAGCTTATAATAAAAAGGGAGAGTGACTTTTTACATGGGCAGATAGGGATGGGACAAGGGGGAACAGTTGTAAACTAAAAGAGGTGAGAGATAGATTATATGTTATGAAGAAATTCTTTGCTTGAGGGTGGTGAGGCACTGGCAGAAGATGCCCTGGAGAAGCTGTGGATGCCCAGATGGGGCAGTGTTTGAGGCCAGGTTGAATGAGGCTCTGAGCAACCTGGTCTGGTGAAAGGTGTCCCTGCTCATGTCATGGAGTTGGAATTAGGTGGTCTTTAAGATCCCTTCCAACTCAAGGCATTCTATGATCCTATGAAAATGCTGCCTTCGTCTCTTGAGATTTGTCTGAAAAATACTCCTGATAGAGTAGAAGACTGTTTTTCCCAGAAAGCACTGTGGTATCTCTTAAGTCTTTTTTGTTGTTGTTGTTGTTGTTGTTGTTGTTTTAAAGTATCTTAATCCCAGTTTATTGACTCTCGTGGCTTTTCCTCATCCCCATGATTCTAAGAAAAGGAGATGTACTTGTGATTATCATTTGAAGCTCATTCATGCTTTTACAGGTTTGTTACAGTTTTTAAATACAGTTCTATCTCCTCTTCGGCATCATCATAACTCCTTCTGAGCATCTGAGATGCTGTTGATTTTTCTGTTATGCTCCAGAAACTCACTTCCACCATTCCTCTAACCCTAAGAAGAACTCAAGAGTACAGACTCAGAAATGCTTTGAGTTTCTTTGGCCCGATGTTGGAAGGCCCACCCTGTCCTCTTCCCACCAGTAACATTTTTATGGAGATAAATCCATGCTGTCCAAGACTTGGACAAACAGAGCTTTGTGTACTAAAAAATCCACTCATATCTCAGTGATGAGAACTCATGCTACTGGTTCAGTGTCCTGTGGTGCCATCTGAAGAGAAGGCCAACCCTGTGTTCCCAAACCTTTATGACACAGTGGTTTGAAGTTTTACAGATCAAGCAGCTCAAAGAATTAGTACTGCCATGACTGCAAGAATGCCCTTATATTAGTCATATTAGATAAGTTAAAATATTTGCTTTAATAAGGTGTATGGGTGATGAGGTGACACACAAATGGGTTTTCCCTGCAGATGCATTGCTGCATGAGTGATCCTCGTGAAGTTCTTGGCTGTCTCCAGAGCAGTCGGAGTTGGGAGGTTGGAGTAGGCTGGCTTCTAGTCTGGTCTGGTCCCAGTAGTCCCTGCATTCCCATGGTTGTAGCCAAAACCTATTATACCCTGGCTTATTCTTCCCATCGTCTCTGGAGAGAAATGGGTCAAATGTACTGTGTATTTGTCACCATTCCACTTTTCATCCCCTAGATGAAGAATGAAGATGGATCTCACCGAGATCTGTCTCAGCAGCCAAATACACTAAGGTCAGACATGTGTCAGTAATTAAAATCAGCAATTAAATAAATCCCATTCCTGTGAGGAAGGAGGAGTGTTCAGGAGTTGCCTATTTGGAGTCAGAGCAATCTGAGGAAATGCTGTCCTTGCAGCAAGTGGAGCAGGTGACATGCCCAAAACAAACTCCCTTTGAAAGGCAGTGAAAATTCAGCATCTTCGTTTTCACTCCTTCTGGTATTCATTTTTCATACTCTTTCAGAGCTGATTTTGATTCACACCTTTTCATTCTGAATTTGAATGAATTTCAGGAAAAAACAAGAATTGCACTTTCGCATCTAAAAAGCACATGATGATGATTTTCAGTCAAAGAGGGGCAATCTGCCCCCCAAAAATGATCCACTCTGATGAGAATGGATTGAAATACCTTGACCTTCCCCATTTTTACTTAAAATTCACTTCTATCCTCTGAAGGTTTCTTGTAATTTCTGGCTTCAAACGATCCCTTGGCAAGCTCCTATTTTGATTAAATGGCATTTTCCAGCTGGAGGATGTCAGAAGATTTTCAGCTGGCCCTAAGCCAAGCGTGAAGCACTGGGCAAGGCACCGGGCAAGAAGATGTGGATTTTGCTCTGGATGATGGTCCAACTGTGGTGGGTGCAAGGATGGGTGAGCTGCAGGGGCGGGGGGATGTCATCTGGTGCTTCTGGCTTTTAAGAATGGGCTCACCACACTGTGAGCTGGTTTGAGCAAGGGAGAGGAGGATGAGGAAATGCTGAGTAAGCCCACAGGCTGGTTCCCAGCCCCTGAGCAAGAATCAGAGTAGGGATGGTTTGCTCTGGTCTTTGGATGCCAGTGGGTGTTTTATATTTGAGTCAGGCGATGGATGCCAAAATCCGAAACTGTAACCATGAAGAAGATTGTGATAAATCTGCCTTACCTGAGTCTCCTGAGGACCAAGATCTACATTACACTGCATTGCTTCACTAAACGCAGCTCTACTGCTGCTGTGTGTTAAAAATAACCACAAAGCCAGCCCGTGCTTTAGTGCACAGGGCTCAAACAGCAACATCCATGCTGGGAGTTTGCTCTGCTTCTTGGTGCAGAAATATCCAGTGGGGAGAGACTTGCTTGTGCATGACCAGATGTGACAGGGAGATGGAGGGTGTCCAGGTGGAAACACTCATGCACAGGGAAAAGAAAAACAAGAACATAAGATGGAGCTGACCTGAGTGACCAAAGTCTATCAGATCTTAAGCCCAGTGGGATTGAGGACTCCAGCCCACTCTGCGTCTCCTTTAGTCACTCTCAGCTCTTTCTTGGAGTGGTCCCATGGGGGCAGAAGCCATGGTGGATGGGTAATGTGGGGACAGGGACATTGTTGGAACTGACCCTAACACAAAATCGCTTGTGGGAGGAGCTGCCAGCCCTGCGTTTCTGAGTGCAAATCCACTCCAAAGTATTGCACTGCTTTCAACCCACGCCAGTTCTTGCCTTTGGCACAAGCCGCGCTCCCCACTCCCTGCCAAACCAGTACAGATGTTTTAACACCCACCAGAACCCAGATAATTACAAACGGAATCGAAAGACTGGTCAGGGTTGTTTTCTTTTAATTGCCTGAACTCTCAGCTGTTCTCAAGCGAGATGCTTCCCACTTTCTGACATTGCTTTCAAAGACATTTTTGTGGGGCACATTGCTAATACTCATTTTATGATTAGGGGAATGTCTAGAACCCCTAACCAGAATGAGGATCACACCATGCCTGCTGGTGTAATAGTTACCACAGAGTGAAACAAGTGCAGGGAAGATGAGTACAGCAGCTGGGAGAACACTGTCATGGGAAATTAGAGCTAATTTCTAACCAGCAGCTTTTCAGCCATGGCATTGCAAAGCTCAGCTCATTTTCAGATGGGTTTGGGGAGTGTTTTCAATGAGACAGAACCATGTGATCAGCTGGTAGGCACAGGTCAGAGAATGCTGCAGGTCCTTCACATTCTAGGTCCTCGTGGGAGACAGTGCTTGCCATGGAGAGAATGTGAGCAGCTGAGATAAAGGAAGCAGCAGCATTTCCTGTTGTAACAGAGGGAAGCCAGTAACAAACACTTTCTTCCTGGTCTGTGCTTGTACAACCCTGAGATACAGGAGTGTGGCCTGTGATGAGAATCGTGGTTCTCTCCAACCAGTTGCAAACAGCCAGGTTTAACAGACCAGAACTGATTCAGCATCAATGAAAACAGTTGTCATATGTGTCTGCCCTGAGGTCACTTAGAAAGTATCTGTGGGAAGGAAGACCAAGAAAATCTCAGGCTTCACTCTACATGAGCCACATCATGTCTTCTCATCTCTTTTCCATCAGGATGCCTTGAGATTCTCCTGGACATAGAGTTGAATTTTGTCCTTGCATTTGTCATCATTGACTGTTTGGGAAGGAGCTGACCAGCACAAGCTCACCAGCTCTGGTGGGATCAGGCTGTCTTCATGGCTCTCCCCTCAATCCCTGATGTAAAATTCCTTGCCCGCCATGCCCAGACATGAAAAATTCTATCTGACATTAGATTCCAGTTCATTTCTGGTTGCTGTGGAGACCAATTTAAATGAAACTCTAGTATTTTGAAAGAGAATATGAGTCTAAGTCATTTGCCATGCAAGGTCCCATGCTAATAGCATTAGCATATTATTTGATTATGGCGATGTGTAGGGAATAAATTCCAAGTCCTTTTGCCATCATTGCATCTTAAAAGAAGAGGAAGAGAAAAACCTCTGGGCTTTAACTGATACTGAAGACCTCTACTGTATGTGAACTCCTGATTTCTGAATGCATAAAGCTTTGGGGGTCACAGGCATTTTTAACCTCGTGGCAATGTGAATAGCTTGCTGGAAAGGACCTTTTCTTTCTCTGCTTCCACTGAGGACTGTTAATAGACTGTCTAATGGGCAGGACTTGGGTTTTTTAATGATGGGCAGAAAAATCTGGGATGGCTTTGTGAGCTGTTTGCATTATTTCTGGAGTGCTAGTATTGCAGACCCCATCAAGAGAACAGCTGGGCAAGGTGCAATCCTCCCATTGCTTATACAGGATTTGCTTCTTGCATTTTGCCCTCTAATATTGTAAGAATGGCATTGTCTTCAGGATTTCTTCAGCTGATCCCAGTATGTGGACAGGGTATGCCCATGCCCCTAAATGAAAAAAAGCCCAGAACAAGAAAACAAAGAAAGAAACAAAAAACCACATGCAAAACCATTGCAGATAGACTTGTTTTGAGAGAAAAGGCTGCAGAGATGAAAAAGGGAAGCTTACTTCCAGATAGAAAAAAAACCAAAAACAAGTCAGTCTCCACTCCTACAAGCATGTTTTCTGGATCTGGACTGACTCTTGCTTGCATTGACTTTCAGGCTGCTTTGTCGCTGGTTCAGGGATACAATATTGTGTCCATGAGGGTTAATAACTTCCTCTGTCTCCTCTCTGGATTTTTGCAGGGCTGAGCATGACAGGCTCACCTGAAGCTGTGTGAGAAATGTGGAGTTCTACTGCAGCCACCTGTCCTCACTTTCATCCCTTACCCCTGCACCACAGCTCCCACCTCCTTTTCCTTTTAACTCATCAACTAAAATACCACTCACAGAGAAAAAATAACATTAACCTTACATAGACGAGAGAAAAACAAAGTCAAACTTCTGCAGTTAGGTCCCATGCATGAATGCAAATGCACCCATGAAGAAGGGGGCTCTGAAGGGAGAAATTTGGGAGGGGCTCTTTTTTCCCAAGCATTGGCTTGCTGAGCAATGGTAAAGCAGACCCATAACAATGCTGCTGTTTTATTGACTCCCCAACAAACTGGGAGTTACAATGTTTCTTCCCCCAAGGTAGGGTGAGATTGAAATAAATTACTTCTGTAAAGAGCCAGGAATGGCAGTTCTTCTATAATACAAAGTGCAAATATTTGGGTCTCTTGTGCACTGCCTTGAATAGAAATGGTCCTAAATCATGCATAAGTAAAATGGGTTCACATTTTCTCCTGGTGAAAGTTTTTCTCTGCTCTCCTGGAACATTAAAGACCTCCGCTCCCACTGTCTATAAAAAGGGGTATAAAATTTAAAGCGAGCTGTTCAGAAGCCCTGTCAGGGATTAGACCAGGACTCATTTTTTCTCCTCCATCCCTGCTAAGTGAGGCGTGCACTCATGTTTGCTCAGGCAAGGAGAGGTTCCTACATTCTGCTTGCAGTGAATGATAATAGGACGAGGAAAAATTTGTTCAGGACCTAAAAGCAAGTTTTTCCTGGGCTGGGGGAATACAGTGGTGCACCAGCTTCTGGACATTTTCATTATGTGTTGGACCGCAGCACTTGGGTGAGACTGTTCTAGTGTTGTTCCAAGGAAAAACTGGGTTAGGAGGTGCTAAAAACATTAGTCATCATCATCATCATCCTAACTAGTAATAACCAATTATAATAACTAATAATAATATCCAATGCAGTCCTCTGAAATAGGATGCCAGTGCTTCGCGTCATACAGTAAGAGTGCGGGTTTGATCTTGGGCCATCATGAGTCTGCCTCTGGGGAAAAAAAACCCCTTTTCTCATATAAATGTGTTGTGTCTTTCTATAGCTCTTCATTTTCATCAGCTTCAACCCTGTCCTGCAGCACTGGCCTCCACAGACTGTTTGTACCTGCAGACAGACTTGCTGAAGATGCCCCTGGCATCTGCCAGAATCACACGTGCCACTCACAGACAGAAAGCAGCTACTTCTACACATCCTCATTGCCTTGGTTTTGCCACCTTCTATACTTAGCCTGACAAAGGCAAGAATACCCACCCTGAGACCGTTTTGGTTTTTTTACAGTTACACCACATCATCTTTGCCCTTTCCCTCTGTTCTAGCCTTTTCTTTATCCCATTTAATCAGATGGGGTTTGCATCCCCTCAACAGATTGGTTTTGCAATATCAGAAATGATGATGAAGCAGAGTGAGATGAGGTTAGTTCCATGCAGCATACAAGGCCCAGCCCAGCCCAGCCCATGCTGCCACCCTGGGACTGTCCTTCATCCCTAGCTTGGGTCACTGTCCCACTCCAGGATGCTCAGATAAGGGTGTGCCACGTGGGATGCTTGAGGGCACACATAAGCCATGTTTGTGAGCATCCAACTTCATATGCTTTTATCTCCAAGCACTGAAGCCCTTATGAAAAAAAATAGGTGCATCCCAGTGTGGCCAAATGTTTGACTTCCAAGTATTGACACGAGTGTCGAGCTCCACAATCAAGTTGTAGATTTGCTCTTCAGATGTAAACTGCCATTTCCAGGACATGTTTATATGAAACAGAGATGGGTCCCCATCACTAAGGAGTATTTCCCCAGGCAGGGATGGGATTTGGGGCACACCCCCATCTTGCAGAAGCAAACCTGTGTTCTCTAGGGAGAAGCATTGCATTGTTTCTGTTGGAGTCTCTCTTCTGCTCCTTTGTCCTTCAAAGAATTGATTACTGTTAAAGTAAGTGAGATATATAATGCTTTGAGGTCAAGACTTGGTTCCTTTCCCTCTCTTCTTGCTCACTTACTCTCCAGAACTATGATGGTTTTTTTTATCCTGTTTCCCGTGCTTCTCCAAAGCAAATGCTTTCTTACTTTGCCTCTATTTTTCAGTTGTTTCATACAAATGCAAGCACAGCACTGGCACTAATGGAGAAAGATGATGCTATGTATTGTCATCCTTTTCTCACTGTCTCTCCCATAACTCTTTCTTGGGTAATTCTCCCTCTCCTGTGTCAAATGCTTAAATAATTGGGTGACATCACTGTTCTCCATAGAGAAAACTAAGGAAACTAGCATAGGCTAAGTATCATTTAGATGACTGAAACTATAACTGAAACCACGCCCTCAGCCCTCTGTGCAGCAGGTCTGTAAAGGGTGATGCTCCTCCTTTCCCTTGGCCAGTCTGTCCTGACCAGTTTCCCAAAGCAAATTGAAATGAGCATCAGAAACTGGAAAGGAAAAGCACAAAACCCCTATGTCACTGTTGTCTTTCTACTCTTCAGCTCTTCTGCAGTCAGGGATGAAGCTGTGTCCTGTCCTTGCTTTTGGGAAGCTCAACTGCCTGTGCTTTGCACCCAAAATTCAATCAGTGATAAGAATTGGGGTGCCTGTGTCCATGCACACAGCTCTCCATTTTGAAGGAAAGGGGAAATTATCCAGATCAGATGCTGTGTCCCACTAAGCTGCCGGAGAAAACCTTTAGTGATCTGCCAATGCATCCTTAGACTGGCAACAGCTTTTCCAAATGCCATCCAACTTGGAGGTGATAGGGAAAGCTCAGTAAATAAACCTTCCTTGGGTGCCATGCTCATCCTCATGGCATCCCAGGGCCTCTTGGCAGCACTGTGATGTGTTGACTCATCCACTGGACATGTTGTTTGTTCTCTTTCTGCCAGGAGAAGCATGTGGATGGCTTGTTTTGGTAGGGTTGTTTGTCTTGTTTTAGTCATTTATTGGTATTTGTGCTTGAGGAGAAAGCTGGCAGCAAAAGCAGGGGTGCAAGGAGATTCTCATGAAGAAGGTTCCCCTCTTCTTGCTAATAAATGATAGGACTGTTTCAAAGAGTGAAGATGACAATGGTGAATGAGCAAGATCTGTTCTGTGCCATCCTAGGAATTATTTCTAGTAGATTTCTGCTATTCCCTCAATAAAGAAAGTCTCATTTGCCACAAGTTTTAACCGGCACAAAGGCAGTGGTGTGGTCCAAGGCACTTGGTGGCCAGAACACATCTGAGGAGCTTTTATCTGTGGAGCTCTTGGACCAGTCCTTGCTAGTTTGGTATTGGGGATCCTGGGAATGTTGTGCCACTCAGGGATGCCAAGCAAGCCTGGCACCTTTGCTGCAATCAGCAGGAGCACAGGAATTTATCCACAGCATCATTTGAAGATACAGGGAGTTGCAGTCCCAGCCTCTGCCTTCAGGCAGGGAAAGCTGACGTCGTGGCTCTGGTGGAAAAGGACGTTCAGAGCAACAATTCCAAAGGAGGCTGAGTTATTATTTTGCTCAGATAAGCCCAGGAACACTGTGTGAAGTTATGTGCGCACAGCAATAGTCGAGTGCTCTAAGCAAGGGAATTCAGAACTGTCAACAAGGAGGGAATTACCACTTTGGGAGATTGAAAACATTCATAAAAAATTCCTGGCTCCCAGCCTAGTCCATCCTATTGCTGGCTGTGCTCGTAGTTGTGGATTTTTGCATTGAGGATGGATTTTTTCCCCCGCTTTGCCCCATGGACAAAAAGGTATATCTTAACCTGACTAGTGAGTTCCAAACCTTCAGCCAAAGACCACTGACAGAACGGGGTTTTGTAGGGCTATGCTGGTTTGTCCCCACAGAGCTGCTGGCTCACTTTCTTGCAGGGACCAGTGCAACAGCTGTAGCCTGAGCCCAGCAAGATGTATGTGTGTAAATCGTGCTGCTGACATTGAATTTTAACTTGTGGGCGTCCAACACTGCCTTTTCCAGACCGTGAGAGTCCAATTCCCAAAACTCAGAGGAGAGCTGGCCAGGAAATGTGGGGTTAAGATGACACTTCCCATATGGCCCAGCTACGTAACTTTAACTCTCCCCCCACCTCGGGAATGGCAGTAGGAACTGCGCAGGATCTTATCCCTCCTTGGCTGTACTTCATACATTCTCTCAACATAAACTCAAGATATCAACATCAAGCCAAAGGATTAGAGGGTTATGTCTACACTGTTAAATGAAGGAGGGCCCTGGGTTATCCGTGGCCCCAAGGTGGATGGTTGTGAGGGATTAAGAATCATCGTTCATTTTAGCTTGTGGAGAGATTGAGTATCTCTGGTTATGCTGCGGGTGGGACCAATGTCTGGAGGCATCCAGATGGGATCCCATGGAGATTATTCTCTAAGAGCACTGCATGGATGTGGGAAAGGAGTGTTTGTCCTCATTGCCTGGCACTAGGCACTGCAGGATGGCAAGTTGAAATGGTCTCTGGCTCATATTCATTCTCTATACCTTGCCCTCATGGGGATCTGTCTGCATTTCAAGTTGATGTGATGTCCTGATTTTTCCCTTAGCATGTGCTAGTCTTCAAATGCTATTTTTCTGCCATGATTTCTTTTCTTGCCTCCTTGCCTGCCCTCCAGCAGGACCCGCTGTCAGCGTGTGACCTGGACACATAAGCTGTCCTTTATTCTAGTGCCAAAAAACCCCACAACATAAAAAATCCAGACCAATCTTGGCAGTCTCTTTCCACAGGATTTATCTTCCCAGCCCTTGCAATACCCTCCCAGCCTTGCAAAGCAATCCATCTCTCACCTACTATTATGGAGTTCATCTCACAGACCTAATGGAGTACGTGAGTCCTGAATTGGCTCCCACTAATGCTCTTGGTGGCCTGGTCGCTGTGGGAAGCGAGCTGGGAATTCATTTTGAAAATCAATGAGGATGCCAATAGAGCGGCTTTCCCCAGGGAAGTGACATGCTTTTACCAGGCATTGCCTTCTGGCCCTCTTCATCCCCCATTTTCATTTATGTGGTTGGAGTAACTGTGGAGTAATTAATCCCAATTTCAGAGAGTGCATCTTTTGTGCTTCATTCTCAGGTTTCCCCAAATCAGAGTGATTTTTTGGGAAAGATGAAGGTCTCCTGGCAGTGCAGAATGCCAGGGCTCCCTGAAGTGTTATGATTTGGAGTTGCTGTGCCCTGGGGGTTTGCTGGGGACTGTCTCCTCTGTGCAGCCCCATCTCTCCCCTCAGGCTGTGTTAGCACAAATAAATCAGTGTTATTACTAGCTCCTGTGTGTATTTTGCCTTGCCATGACATTTTGATGCAATGGCAAGTGCAGAGCCTGCAAGGATAGTGTGAGAGGACAGCTCAGAGCTATTGGAAGGACCCCAATGCAGCACGGTTCATAGTTGTCCCCATATGTGACCTTCATGCTGGGATGGGAGCACCCCGCCAACCTGTCCTCCTCACCATGCCCAAAGAGCCTTGGCCAAAGCACAGTGCCATGGGCAGTGCTTGGTGGGGATTCAAGAGGTGGCAGGATTGGGACCCTGAGAGGCATTTTGGGTGCAGCACCCCTGTTTTTGACGGCAGTGTGGGTTTGAGATCTCTCACCCTGGTTGATCTCAAAGCACTCGATTTGGAATTTTCATAGCTCTCAAGACTCCTTTTCCAATGGGGATCATTCTGCACTGCTATGGGATAAATATTTAATGAGGGTCAAGACACTGTTTTGTCCGAGGACACCGAGATGGCCATTTACTCCCATGAAGAGCCCCAGGGGATTTTTAATGCCCATGCAAAAAAGACAGGAATCAGAGTTTTAGGCTGTCATCCCCCACCATTAATGTCAATGTTAAATATTGATCCTTTCTGTGTTTAGCACAACCAAACAACACAGTCAAGCCAGGCTCTTTGGCTTTTATTAATGTACTTTTTGTGCACCGGGTGAAGTTTGCAGTAACGCTAGGGAAAAAATGTAGCAGCAGTGAATGAGCAGCAGACAGATTGATTTTGTTTCTTGACATGATTCAGAAGTTGGTGAAAAATCACCCTGTGTGGAGCTTCTCCTTGTCCAAGCCACGACAGCCGCTTTGCAAAGAACTCTATAGCATAAAGGAGTCAGGTGCAAAATTTCTGGTAGGATTTGGAGTTTGAGGGAAGGAATAGAAAAAAAGAGATTGGTAATATAAAAAAGCCCCTCATCCTCGTGTTGGAGCATGGGTGTCTGAAGTGAAATTGGAAGAGCTGGTGAACATCACGTCAGGGAACCATGATACCAATTCCAAAATTCGTGGTGGCTAGAAAATGCATGGATTTCCCTTTTTTGTTGGGGTCTGATTTTTTTTCCGTGTTTTGTATCAACACCAAATAAATGTAAATCACACTTGCTATATGAAGTGTGACTTCTGCAAACCATTTTTACATGTCAGGAGTGCATGGATGATCTTTTGCAACCAGAGGTGGATCTGTGTTTCCAAAATATTCTGTGGCTTGTGGGTTTTCTGGATGTTTTGGTTTGATTTTGGCTTTTTGGGGGTTTTTTGGATGTTTTTTAATTGGGGATTTACAGCTTGGCTGTAAAAATTCATCTGTGGTTTGAATTCATGAAGCACACTTATAAGAGCACTGGAATAGCTGTCTGATTATTCCTGATCTCTGGGATATTCTCCACTGAAATTAATTTAATATTTTAAAGTCTGTTTCTCCTTGAGTGGGGGAGTAGCCACTAAGGGTCATGCCTTGGGTCTGCATACCTTTTTATTCACAGAAAACAGCAGCAACTCTCTTGAGGTCACAAAATCAATACAGAATTTGGAAACATGAGAATATTTTTCATCTTTGCTGTCATTATGTCCATCCAGATTCCCACCCTATTCCTCAGTTAACCCGAGTGTAAAGGGATAGCAGTCATGTCCTTGCACAGAGGGATGGAGGTGACTTAAATCACATCTCACTGCAGTGTGAAAGCTTCTCTCTTTTAAATCAGGTTTTAACAACCCACTGAGCTCCTCATGAAATAGGCTGACATTCTGCAGACATCCAAGCAAGCTACTAAGCATGTGACAAAATATTGTAAAATTATGAAACATTATTTATGATAAAATATGATAGCTATTTATTTCCATACATGGTACCTATGTGCTCTGAGTAGAGAAGCTGAGAGAATCACTTGGAGCCATTAGCAAACCACAGTGATCTCTGTAAAATGCCAGAGAATTCACATAAGGAAAACCCTGGGAACAGGGGCTGTGGGGTAGCTCTGTCTCACACTGACAGGTGTGTTTTCTCTCTGCACAGACACCCTGAGGAGCATGGCCTCCATGAACCATGCCCCGCGCTCCTCCCCGGCAGAGCTCAGCAGTGCCAGCCACCACCTCCTGCGGGAGCGCAAGTCCTCAGCGCCCTCCCACTCCAGCCAGCCCACCCTGTTCACCTTCGACTCACCTGCCAGCCACCTGCAGAGCACCCTGTCGGCCAGTGCCCCCCAGGACTACCTTTTCCTCCACCAGTGTATGAGCAGAAAGTCAGAAAACGCAAGGTATTGTAGCCCACCCATTTGGGGACAGCTGAGGGGAGGGAGGGCTGGCTGTGAGTGGCTCCATCCTGGGAGGTCTGCAAAACCCATCTGGAGAAAGTCCTGAATGATGGTCTCATTTCATTGTGTTTGGGAAGGGGAGAAGGTCAGAGTGGTGACCTCACAAGCTCCCAGCTTTTCAGGTGTTGCTAAAAACTGGCTGAATGGCCAGACCCAGAGGATGGTGGTCAGTGGTATGAAGTCTAGTTGGAAACCTGTTACTAGCAGTATCCCTGGAGTCAATACAGGGTCCAGTTCAAAGGGACATGAAGTTGCTGAAGGGCCTGGAGCATCTTTCTTAAATGGAAAAGCTGAGAGAGCTGAAACTGTTCAGGTGGCACTTGAGAATGCTCAGAGGGATCTCCCCTGCAGGGAGGGTGCAAAGGGGACAGAGCCAGACTCTTGTCAGTGATGCCCAGTGCCAGGGACCAGAGGCCTTGGGCACAAACTGAAACACAGGAGAGCCCATCTGAACATCAGGAAACTTTTTTAACTGTGAGTATGACTCAACACTAGCACAGGTAGCCCAGAGAAGTTCAGGAGTCTCTTTGAAGATATTCAGAAGCTATCTGGGCACAGTCCTGCCACAGTTCTAGATTGCCCTGGTTTAGATAGACCAGATGACTTCTACAGGTCCCTTCCAACCTCAAACACTTGGTGAACCTGCAGGCAGGGCCTGCCTTTAACCAGATTAAACAAAGGGATGGGCAGGGTTTGCACCACTCTGCCATTCACCCCTTGCAGAGCTCACTGGCCATCGTGGCAGCTGGTGGTGCACAGTGTGGGATTTCTGAGCCAGCGACAATTCCCCGCCTCCAGACCCAGCCGGTTGCCTTAAATAGCGAGGAGCTTTTTTGACGCGAGGAGTTTTGGCTTGCAAGAGAGGGCGAGGAGGGAGGGAGGGAGAGAGAGACAGTCGGAACCCAGCTGGCGTGGAGTGAGAGCAGAGCTCAGGCTGCAGCCTCCACTGGGCTTTCCTGCTGCAGCTGACTTTCCCTACTTGGAAAACAACAGCAGAAAAAGACTTATAAAAATTAACTTCAGATGGAGTTAATGGAACAGCGTTTAAAAAAAATGGTCCTCTCACACTCCAGCTGTGAGGATACCTAAAAGCCATCCTCTGAGGACCTGAGGGGGCTGGGACCTGGAGGAGAAGGGAGCAAGCAGCAATTCTTTGGTGAGCAGAAACAAACTGGCCAGTGGTAGCTTCTGCAACTGGGCCAGAAATAATCATCTGATCAATGCCCAGTGCATAGGGCCAGGCTGCAGGACTGCTGGGAATTCCTGCCCTTTCTGCTCTGGAGCTCTTACTTTACTCATCCATTAAATGAGGGTAATAGTAGCTAATTGGCAGGCAATGCAGAATAATTAACCCATGAGATGTTTCAAGTCCTCGACTGAAAATACCCTGACAGAACCCAAACCATTTCTGAGTGGGCTGAGGTCCAAAGGTGTCAGGGATTCATTTGTCTTACCACAGCATCACTTGCTTTTTCCCCCAAATAAGCCCTATTTCTGAGCGCCATCTCGTGCTGGCTCCATGAAACAGAGTCCCTGTTGTCCCTGCAGAGCATCAGCCACATTGGACTAGTGTAAACCAGCATCTCCCAGCTTTTCACACAGGACTGGCACTTTCCCAGGGATTTGCCACAACTGGAAACTCTCCCCATAACCATTTCACTTTTTCTCACCACAATGATTGATACAGGGCAGAACTTTCTTCTGTGGAGTCCCCAAAAGCCTGACCCATGTAAGGAACTAAACAGGGATAAAGCAGAGATAAAACAGGAGATAAAGTACTTTGAGGGGAATCAGCAGAGGAGTAGTGGCTAACCAGCAGTTGTTAGAGGCCTGAGATCTCCATGCACAGCTCCTGTTCTGAGTGTCCGCAGGCATGACTGCATGTAAATCGAGGAATCGTTACCAAGGCATGACTCTAGTGACCACACTGCCCTGCTCACCCTGGAAGACTCAAGGGCTTTTACAAATTTGAAATTAGCCCTGAGGTTCATTCCTCCCCCCATGAACATCAGGGCTGAAAACCCCAGATCCCAGCTGGGGACTTCTCTTACCTCCCCAGTGCTTGTCCTGCAAGAGGGCAGGATGATTACATGGCTGGAGACTTTGAAATAATCCCCTTCAGGAATTTTTTTCAGGCCTTCTCAAACACATTTGCAACGCAGAGGGGAGATGAAGTCTCCCTTCTCTACTGCCGATGAGCAGTTGAGGCACTGTGGCAATGCTGGCAGATTGGCATTTTGCAGCTGTGCCCTGGGAAGCTGTCAGGTGGTGTGAAAATTGGCCTTTTGGAGCAGTTTTTGTCTGGACAAAAGGCTTTTTCTTACCTATGTCCCTGTCATGGAGCTGGGTGCATGTACCTCTCACCTATGACAGAGGCATTTTGGCAGTGTTTCATGATTAAGTGGCTTGTGGGCATGTTTGGAGGGGTCTGAGGTGTTCTCATTGCTCTGGGGTTGGGCAGTGAAGGTCAGTAAGATGACAAACAGAGGGAGCAGAGCTCTCTGTACCCAGAACTGGCTCTTCCCCCACTTCAACCCCTTTCTCCCCTCCCTCTGCAGGAGTGCCAGCTTCTCCCAAGCCACAAGGTCTGCCTTCTTCATGCGGAGCGACACGGCGGTGCAGAAGCTCTCGCAGGGCAATGGGCACTGCATGAACGGCGTGGGTGGGCAGCTCCACGGCTTTTACAGCCTGCCAAAACCCAGCCGGCACAACTCGGAGTTCAGGGACAGTGCCTACGACCTCCCACGCTCCTTTGGCTCCTACACCCACCCCAAGTCGAGCCTCACCAGCTCCGAAACTGATAATGAGGAGGTCTACACCTACAAGACTCCCAACAACACCCTATGCAAGGAGTTTGGGGAGCTCTCCACGGACTCCTATGACATCCCTGCCACCCCACTCTCCATCTACCAGATCCCCAGGACATTTACACTGGACAAGAACCACAACGCTCTGGCTGTGGCTGCCAGCGACTCACCCGCTGCACCACCCCCGCGGCCCCCAAAACCTGGGCAGGCAGAGCCACGGTGGGGCAGTCCACCCCAGAGGCCCCAGCCTGGTGAAAATGTAGGTCTCACCCCCATGGCAGCCACCATTCCTCGGAGAAACACACTGCCAGCAGTGGAGAACAGCAGACTGCACCGAGGTGAATTCGGGGGTGGGGACCTGGGGGTGGCTTTGTGCTATCCAGCAGCCTTGGGTGCATCAGTCCCACTGGTCTGTGGTAGGCCTGGGGTGCAGGTGACATCAGCCAGGGGGTTGAACACAGAGAAGCTCTCCTCAGCCAGGACCTGGCCCTGTTGTTTTTTATTCAGCAGGCATGGAGAGGCATCTGTAGAGTTCTGCCCACCAGAGCTGCCCAGCTGGCTTTTGCTGTGTTTTACCAAAACTCCTTCCTTATGTAGCACTTCACCAGATTTTTGTAATTTCGGTCATTTTTAGCTTACCTTCAATTCGTAACCAGATTTATCAGAACATACTTCAGCCTAGAGCTGCCTTGGTTTTGTTCACCAAGGCAAGTGAGCAAAACCTTGGTTTTGCTTATCTCCAAAACCCAACATCCCCAGGTGCAGCAGAACCACAATTGCCACTGGCCATGGGTGGGCTATAGGTCTACATGCCCTTTACAAACCTTGTGCCTAAGATGAGATAGTTGCAAAGTAACTTAGAAAAGGTGACTTGAGAGAAAATACACTGTAAATCGTACACACAGCTCTATGAAATGCTTCTTCCATTTCCTCCTACCTAAATGCCCACACTTGGGCTGAGATCAGATCTATGTTCAGCAGTAAACAGACTGGTCTAAGAGCTTAGCACCCATCCTCCCCTTACTGGAGGCTGCCAGCCTTTACATTTACTGAGCAAGCTGTAACAGAGCTCCCCCTTAACCCAGTTTTGTCACCATAATCTGCCTTATCTGACATCTTTACCCCTGGGATGTTACAGCACTTTGACAGGGCAGGGTTAGGTCTGCACAGCAAATTGTGCAGTTGTGCTGATGCGTCAGAGAAATGCTAATTGGGAAGGAGCATAGCAGAGAGCCTGTGACAAGCTGAACACCACGTCTTCTGATCAGCATCTCAATCACCAAGAACAGATACTGTCCTACCAATGCCTGAATTTTGTTTTCAGGGACCCCTTTTTATTAGCAGTTGTGGTGGGACACATGCATTTGTGGTTGTGTTGCAGCTTCTTCTTGTGAGACATACGAGTACCCCCAGCATGGGGGCGGCAGTGCTGTGCAGTCGGTCGAGTCCATGAACGATGGCTACAACTCCTACCTGGTGAGTTATCCTTGGTGTGGGCCACCACACTGCAGGCACCACTTGCATCTTACACATTCAGAGACAGGTTGGTTCCAAGTTGGCCCTCACAGCCCAGTCCTGCAGAGCTAAGTCAAGGAGGGGTCTGTTAATGGTTTCAGTTAAAACCATGGTGACCTGCAGAGAACAGATGGAGTGACAACCACCTAGCCCAGCATCATGTGCAGAGCTGTGCTTCCACACAGTGTATCTGCCTGCAGCTTTGATCCAAAAAAAAAGTTTGCCTTCTTCCTGAAAGCCTGGGATGCTGCTGAGCTAAATTTTGACACGTTGCCAGAACAGCCTCTTTTGTGCACTTTCTAAGATTTCCTGAGCTGGAAATGACATTAAAGCAGCGTTTCATATTGCATTTTAGTCATGGACAGAGCCTAGGGAAGAAAGACTTTCCAGGTTAAGCGTGCTTCTCCAGCTCACTCTGATCATGAGAAGATGCTCAGGTCTGGGTGATTAAGACCTTTCTGAAAACTCAGGATGTTGCAATGTCTTGGAAACAAAGGAGGCAGACCCTCTCAGTGCAAACTGATGGCCAGGGAGGGGACAGATGATTCCCTCCCTCTGTGCTTAGATTTTAAAGTGAGTCTCCCCTCAGATGTTGTTTGGATATGATGAAATGAAGGGTTTGTAGTGGATGGGGTCGAGCAGTGCCTGATGCTTACAGCACCCTCCCCTTTGTCCCCCAGCAGGCCAAGGCAGCGGTGGCCCGCTCCCACAGCACCGACTCCGAGGACAACTACGTCCCCATGAACCCTGGGTCCTCGCCTCTCATCCACGCTGAGAAAGCCAACGACAATGCCCAAAATCTCTACATCCCCATGAGCCCTGGGCCGCATCACTTTGACCTGGTGGGGTTGTCCTCAGCCACCCTTCCCGTGCATAAAGGAGGAGCCGTGGCTCAGTGCCACAGACGGCTGAGTGAAATCCAGCCACCACCAGTCAACCGCAACCTCAAACCCGACCGGAAAGGTAAGAACTGTTGGTTGTGCACAAATCTTTCCAGGAATTCATATTCTCTTCATACTTAACACAATATGTGTGAAGTTTTGTCCAGTCCTAGGTGGAGTGTGCTTTGGTACTGCCAGTACAGTCAGACTTTCAGATGTCCCCCATCCCCTTCCTCTTTCAGGAGATCCATAGTGCAGGTGTAGCTTTCATGGTGCTTGAACAGTCCATCTCAAACCCTTCCAGGCCTTTGCAAAAGATGCATGTCACAGTCAGGATTTCACCCCCTTGGCCTGCACCTCTCCCTGTGCTCCTCCCCAAAATCTCAATGTTGTATTCAGATGACACAAATTTTTCCTACCCTTTCCTACTGGCTGGTTCCAGGCAGTTCTTCCTTCATGGCTTTGCTGACATTCTCCAAATCTCTCCCTAATTCATTGTCTGACGTGTGGCCAAGGAGATCCTGAGGAAGAAGACTCCCATCTCTACGGTGTCAACACCTAATACTCTGCTCAAGGGCTGGGGTTGAAGCATAGCACTCTTCCACCTAATGAACCATCCATGATGAGAAGAGCTTTCATGCTACCCTGCAGATGCCCTTTTCCATTCCCTGTGGGGAAACACTCCACACAGAGGCAGTCCAGGCCTGTCAGAGCCTGGTCTTGTCCCCATCTAATGCATTAGTTACCACAGATACCTAATGAATGGTTTTGGGGTTTGGGCATTTCTAGCATTCTCCATTCCCTGGAGGGCACATTCCCCTTTTGGGACCACCCATCCACTTTGGGGCTGTGTAGCAGAGGGAGAAATTTTCTGTTTTCTCATAGTTCTGGCATAAATGAGTTCTGGCATAAAGGGGTTTTGGTTTGGAGTACTTGTCATCCACAGGGAGGGCTGTCAGGCTGATCAGTAGAATGGGAAGTAATCAACCATCTGTTGGGAATGCTCTCATGCCAGTCAAGGATGTTGGATTATGGGAACATGCTGCCTCTGAATAAAGGCTTTTCCCCTCCCCAGCAAAGCCATCACCGCTGGACCTGAGGAACAACACTGTCATCGATGAACTTCCCTTCAAATCACCAGTCACAAAATCCTGGTCCAGGCCAACGTGAGTAATGGCTGGGGGATGAATTCTTGCTTTGCTCCAACAGCAGCTCTCTGGTCTCATTCTCTCTGGTGGCTACATGTAGCCATGCTGTCACCTCTGCCAGGGATTAAACATTCCCCACATCACAGCTGGTGGCAGGAAGATAAATTCGTTTAGGTTGGGATTTCACATGAAAGCCCAGCATGTGGCTAACAAGCTAATTAAGATCCCTTGAAGATATTTCCTGTTTCTGGGATCTGACAACTACTGGAGAGCCGTGGCTCTGACCTGAGACCTGTGGTCCACCACGAGTCATGATGCAGCTGAGCCAACTGAGCCATGCTGTGTGGGGGGCATGATTTCACATCCAAGCTATCCCCCACAAAGCCCCACCGTCATCTGAAAGCGCAGGGTGACTCTCAGGGTCTGACCAAACTGTGTTTTGATTGCCTTGAAAGCAAAGCTTAGCCTGAAGGAAGTCTGCAAAATTAAACCAAAGCACTTCAGAGCTATGTCTGCCAGCCAAAAATAACAGGATTCGCACAATTCCAGCTCTGCTACTAATTCGTGGTCTGATGTGGTCCTGTAAAAGGCAGAAGCCAGGCTTGGCTGCTTTGACTCCTCTAATAAATTGGATTGTGTGGAGACTGACTGCAGGGCATGAGTGCTTTGTGCTGAAATCACTGCACTGGGAAGCAACGAGCAGGGTTTGATTGACAAGAGATTTGACCCTGGAGAAGCTAATGGATTTTTCCCTTATCAGCTAATCATATGACCCTGCTTTACTGAAAGGCAGCAAATAGCTTTTTGAGACACACGCTTTAATGACAGAAGCTGATTTCGTTATTTTATTTGGTATAATTAGATTTGGCCAATTGAAAGCAAGACAATTCCTCAGGGGATTTGTTTTCCGGCAAAAGATTTGGATAGGTCCTCTGGTAAACAAATCCTGTAGCTGTGGTGAGGCTGAAGGTGAAAGGCTTCACCAAGGCTGCCTCTCCATCCTCCACAATTAAATGTTTCCTGTGAGATGAAAGAGTTCATGGAATCTGATTTGTGTAGATGAGAAGCGGGAGAGTTACGGGTACATAGCAAGCAAGGTCTTGCTAAAAAAATCTGGAAAGAAAAAATTGAGGAGACAAAACTCAGGGATTTCTGACCCATGGAAAGGACAGGCTGGAGAACCTCAATGCCACCAGCTCTTCTTCATGCCCAGACTGGATCACAGTGATGGCTGCAGGCATCAGGAGCTGCCCTCTCCCATGCCTCCTTGGCAAAGGACAAGCAGGACCTGCAGCTACCAATAACACATCAACCCTTGTTGTTGCAGCCAGAGCTTCAACGCCGGCTCTCTGCAGTACTGTCGCCCTGTCTCCTCCCAGAGCATCACCAGCACTGACTCGGGAGACAGTGAGGAGAACTACGTGGCGATGGTAAGACAGCTAAGACAGATGGTCCTGGCAGGACATGTGCTTTCCCCAGTTCTGCAGATGCATTCCTAGCTCATGACAGGGAAGTGCTGAGATAGTACTGTGTGGAGTACATCCTTATGTGCATCCGTAAGTGCACAAAACAGGGTGTTTCCTTCTGAAAATTACATGTCTCTTTGGAGTTTTCAACGTGTATGAGAGCAGAAACATGTATCGCCTACTTTGCCAGGAATTAAGGGATAAAAATTTATACGGACTGTCAGGGTGTATTTTCCTAATTAAAGTTGCCTTTTTCCAATTTTATTTTTCCGTAATAGCTGCTGACATCATGTTTCTGTGGGAGCAGGGGCTATCAGAGCAGCAGCAGGGAGCGGCACTGCATACAGGGAGGGGATTTTGTCTCTCTTGGTGAAGCTACTGACTTGAAGCATATTTTTGAGGCTATGTAACTAATGGGGTAAAGGAAATCTCTGCTCTGTGTAACATGGTTGTGATTAGCAAAGATCTCAGGGTTGGCCTGGCCTGGCTGAGGTGTGGTTACTGAGACATGCTAAAGCCCACATCTGCTGTCAGGCATGTGAATAAAATCAGCACAAAGGCAGCAGAGCTGCTCTGAAACATGAAATCAAGAGTATGAGCTTGAAATATTTGTTAGCACAATATACAGCATTTATAGTATCCCAGCAGTTCTTGCACATCCTTGTCCCAGAGGCATGTGAGCAAATACCCAGGCTTTGTAAAGGTGCCTCCAATGTGTTTCATTTCTGGATTTGTGTTAATTTCCTTTTTTCTTTCTTCCTTCCCATTTTAATCCTCATTATCTCTCCTGTCTCTTCCCTGCATTAGCAAAACCCCATTTCTGCTTCTCCTGTTCCTAGTGGTACCAACAGCCCAGCGCCTAAAAAGAGTTCGGGGAGTGTGGATTACCTGGCCCTGGACTTCCAGCCAAGCTCACCAGGGCCACACAGGAAGGTATGGGAGATTTTATAAACTTCTGATTATTTTTAAGTGATTTTATGCACATCGGCAACAGCATGGTCCAAAGCCCCAGACTGTGGTCTTAAAACTCTCTGATGCTCAGAGGGCTGGAGCACCTCTACTATGGAGACAGGCGGGACTGTTCAGCCTGGAGAAGAAAAGGCTCCAGGGAGATTTTAGAGCACCTTCCAGTGCCTAAAGGGGCTACAAGAGAGCTGGAGAGGGACTTTTTACAAGGGCATGGAGTGACACTTCGAGGAGTAATGCCTTCAAACTGTCAGAGGGCAGGTTTAGACTAGGTATTAGAAAGAAATTCTTTACTATGAGGATAGTGAAGCACTTGAACAGACTGCTCAAAGAAGCTTTAGCTGCCACATCCCTGGAAGTCTTCAAGGGCATGTTGGATGGGGCTTAGAGCAACCTGGTCTAGTGGAAGGTATTTCTGCCTATGCCATGGCTGAAATGAGATGATCTTTAAGGTCTCTTCCAACCAAAGCATTCTTTGACCTGCTGCTATATTTACTCTAGGTCAAACTCAGTCTCTCGTGCATGTCTGCAGCTTTGCTGGAAGTGCAAAGCAGAAGCATGGATGTGCAGGGTTCAGGGATGCTGATGAGACCACAAATTCAGCTGGAGACTATATATTAAAAGCTGTCAGGAGGTATCCCAAGAAGTATCAGAATTGTTTTTCTTCCTCTTTCAAAACAAGAGGTCCTCCAAGATCAGACTTGGATTTTGCACCTGAAAAGTGAAGGACAAAGGTTGTATAAATCTTTGTGGCAACAACTTGTGAGTTGGCCTCACTTTCTCAAACACCACCTTGTTGCATCTCACTGCTTAGGTCCTTTTATTATTTGACAGTTGTCCTTTGATGTTTTTTTCTGCCCACCAATATTTCTGCAAGTATAACCCATTTAATTTATATCCCATTCTGGAAAAGTGATTTTAGACAACTAAAAAGCACTATCTGGCTCCAGTTACAGGGAGATGGAGGTCTTCTGAAATGTTTGTAGAGTCAGAAAAAACTCCAGAAGCTATGGTTAAAAAGTATCTCCTTGTTCTCAACACATCTCTTGGGTGACCCTGCAAACATATCTATTGTTTTGGAGATGAAAATGAGTTAGTGCTGTAGGTGAGTAGAGTCAACACAACTAAAAGATATGCAGCTGTTATTTTTATGTGTATCTTTAAGAGTTCTGGAGTTCTTTACAGGAAAATGAGCAAGATGTAAGGCTGAACTCAAAAAATCAGCAGTTAGAGAACACAATTACAACCAAACATCCACGTCCCAAAGTTTGTGACAAGGTAGAGACACACATGCTGTTTCTACCCTCCCATTGCACTGCAGTCTCATGCCAGCAAGAGGCAGAGCAGATTGAAATCCTTCATCCAGGTGCCCTTGGGAAGTTAGAGGGAGGGTGATGAGCTGTGGAGTCTTCAAGAAAGCAGGGATGGTGCTGGTGGACTTGTGGCACCCGCAGTGCTGCTGCTGCAGAAAGGAGTGAGAGGGAAGAGCGGGGAGCTGATGAGTGACCAGACGGTGCCCTGTTTGTCCTCCCACAGCCCTCCACCTCGTCGGTCGCCTCAGACGAGAAGGTTGATTACGTGCAAGTGGACAAGGAGAAGACGCAGGCACTGCAGAGCACCATGCAGGAGTGGACGGATGTGCGGCAGTCCTCGGAGCCTGCCAAGAGCACGAAGCAGTAGTGTTTGCGGCGGGCAGCAAAACAGGCAAATGTCCTGTTGGTTTTCCCCAGCTGCGGCCCCACTGGGCTGCCAGATCCACTTGGGCTGGATTTCTAAGACTTGTCTGTGGAGGGAGGGGGTGTCATGGGTTTTTTTTTTTCTCTAAAAACAAAACAAAACTTAATTTCAGGGGAAGACTTGGCGGATACTGTTTGCCAGTGATAAAGACCAACTATGTTCGGTGGCTAGGTTTGTGCTTTAGCTGCTGGATGCACTATCCAGGAACTTTGACTTAGCAATACTAGGTTTCACCCTACACATCTTTTCCTTACAGCTATTAAAGCCACCTTGTATGTGCTAACACTGCATCATCTCTCCCCGTCTTCTTCCATACCGTACCCTAAACCATGCCGCACGGGTTTGCAGCATCTCCCCTAAGATATCAGTCCCCAGCTCTGATTCTCCACTCCTTATGGTTGTCCTCTTCTTGCCTCCTCCCAATCTCAAAACTGAGCAAGGACCATTGCTTTTGAAATCACTTTTGTTGTCCTGTCTCTTGTAAATAATATGCTCAAAACCTCTGAGGGCTGTTCTTCTCCTGGTTGGACAGCCCCCAAGGTTTTGGTTGGGGTTGTTAACCTTCAGAAACTTGCTCCTTCAGGAGCATCCACACCATCCTGTTGAGGTGACTTAGGAGCCCAGGACTTGCCGCATAATACACACACATACATGCCAGCACATGCTCACATGAGTTTGTTGGGGTGTCTACTTTTTATATTTTCCATCATCTCTCAGTCAGTGGACTGGAGGGATTGGCTTTGGAAGGTAGAATTTAAGCACTGACCCACTGCCTGTCTGAAACCAATTCCTGTGAATCTGAACCCTAGAAACCAAAATTTGCCTTTTGTGGCACCAAAAGAAACCCATAGAATGAGATTCCTACATCGTGGCCATCATGAGAAGCTCTGTGGTTGAGTATGAGGGGGGCAGGGAGGCTCTGGAGACCCTGTATATGTGGACTGACACAAGGATGAGTGACAAGAAGGGAGTGGAAGGCTGCTGCGAGGACTGGGAGAAGGCAGGTGCTGTACTGCAGAGGTTGGTCCTGGCTGAGGAGGTCTGGTGGAATGTTTCTTGGAAGAAGGAAGAAGAGTAATTGAAATGTTGGTTGATGGTGAGGTCATAGGCTTGGGAAGAGGCTGGTCAGGAGAGTCAGGGCAGGATGTTTCAGTATGAGCTTTAACGTGGCATTGTGGTTAGTTTGTGGAGAGTGCAAAAGGCTGAACTGTTTCCCCCTCATCTTCAGCAATGCTTCTTCAACACAAAAGTGGGGCTTGCTGACATTAATGACCCTAGGCTCTAATTATGGGTGGGAGTCTGCTGTTGTCCCTTGCCAGCATCCTTAACACATCCAGGCTTTGGGATCGCTCGCCAGGCAGCTGCTGAGCACAGAGAGAAGAGAAGGACGAGACAGTTTAATGCAGAGATAATAATTCATGATCTCATGAAAACAGGAAGAACTAATGATTGCCATGGAGCAGCCTGATTGCCAGACAGCAAGCGCTGACACGAATAAACAGGCTGACCGCAAACCAAGAGCCAAATGAAGGAGACATTAGAAAGATAAGTAATAATATTTATTAAAGAGCTGGAGCTATTCTTTCTGCAAGCTGAACCCCTCCTAGTGCTGTGGGCTCTGTGTTCCACCAACACCAAGTTGTATTGATTATTAATGCTTAACACATTTGCTTAATCTTGGTCTGAGCTTGGAAAGGGCCAAACATGACCCACATGGGGATAGGATACCAGTCCCTTAAGGGCTGTGTGCTGCTGTGTGCTGGTAAAACAAGTCTTGAACTTCCAACACCATTTTATATTTTCTTCTTACATGCCATGAAAGGGAAGGATGTTAATGGCAAAGCTCTGACAACCCTGTTAAAACGTTGAAGTGTTGGACTTATATAGAAACAGTGAGGCAAACATCCTATTTTTTATGCTAAAAATAATAATTACTAGAAGGGAAAAAACCCTAAGTCCCAAAGGGGAAGATTTAGCACAGTCAGAGGCTTTCTGATCGTCAGGGGGTGTTACAGCCTGCAAGGGCCATTGCCCCTTGCTGGGGGCTTGCACACTTGCCTGGTGAGATGACAAAATGAAGACTAGAATGGAATACTTCATATTTCTATTGCCCCTTTTATCTCTGCATTTCAGTGGAGACTAAACATTGGGTCTGATCCAGAGCCCACTGAGTGTGCATTCACCCATCTGGGAGAGGGCTCCCCATCCCCACCAAAAAGAATGTCACTCTGCTGGGAAGCTGATTTTTTTCCTATTTCTTCTTCTAAGTTGTTAGCTTTAGTGACTCAAGAGAGAACACAGTGGGTTTGAATGCAATTTGCTGACTGGGTGCCCTGTGTGTCTGCACTGGGACTAGGTGCATCCAGTGCCCACTCCCACATTTAATCCAAGGCATTAAGACTGGAAAAGCCTTTTGTGGTACTGGAGAAACTAGTCCTTTTTCTCCACATTTCACAAATGTCTTTGTTCATGGGGAAACCATTGGCATAGGATAGCTCTTTTCCCAGGCTCAGACACTGTTTTGATAATTTGCTCTCATGAGTGTTCTCAGTAACTGGTCCATTGCATTCGGCAGACTACAGACCAAAACAACCCAAAAGTAGCTACTTAACAACTGCTGCCTGCTGGCCCCTCTCGGCTTTGCAGTGAAGTCTGTGTTTTCACTGGAACAGATATGTTCCTCTATCTTTTCCCCTGCAAAGCACCAAGCAAACAGCACCACCAAAATCAGCAGAAGCCCACAGACTCTGTGCCATACAGACATGGCTGTATCAACCCCTCCTGAAAGCAGTAAGTAATCAATGGCTTCAGTGGGAATAGTCGCCCATGACAATTGCCTAGCTGATTACAGCAGTCCCTGGTGATTAATGTTTGTGCAGTATTTAGTCTTAAACCATATTGAAAAGCAGCTGCTTTAATTACACAAACTGCCAAGAACTTTATCCTGAAGGCATTGAGTTTATCACATCCACTTTATACTTGGATTCTCGAGTATGACAGGCTCCTTTGTTAGAAATAAGTATTTAAGGAAACTGAGAACATTGCAAATTATTCATTTTAATTGAAATTAAACTGGCTTGAGCCTTCACGTCAGAGCCTGCTCTACAGCTCTATGGTTCCATTTAGAAATGGGATGTGCTTGCATGTGTGTGTGCTCATGGAGAAGGGTTGTTTGTGGGACAAGCATCATGACCTCAGTATTTGGTTTTATGAAGCACCAGGTCCATGGCTCAAAGCTTTCCCCAAGTAGGTGGCTTTAAAGGCTGAAGTCTCCAGAAGTGTGTATCCCTTGCTGTGAGTGTGCAAATGCTGCTCACCATTCCTCTGTCTGCTGAGATGTGTGAGCTACCTTGGTGCTGATTTGCTCTGAACTGGCATTTGAGTGTTCAGTGGGAAATATATTTCCAGCTCTAAATGGATGCCAGGCTTAGGCTTAGTCTCTAGATGGCAAAAGAAAATAATGTGTAAGCGCAGCCTGTGCCAGGGCAAAGCTGAGAGTCTGGCAGATAGGGCCAAATGCAGCTTTGGAAACCAAAGGTGGGGAAGACTTGGCTTGTCTGGGAGCTAACTGGGATGGATTTGAACTCTGGGCCACCAGCCACTGGCGAGGGCAAGATATGAGAGAACACGAGGTTGGGACAAGAGAAGGCAAGGGAGTTTGCCAGTAAGGTTTGGGTTTTGGTCCTCACCATGTGCTCCTTTGGCCTGAGTCTTGAGTCAGATATGCAGAGATATGTGGGTTGTGGAATGCTCAGTAAAAGCCATGCACTGATGGAAAGGAAACTTCCACCACTCTTTGGCATTTCACTCTCAAGGGGGTCATCCTGCCAATGTGATGCCCGTGCTCTGGTATTCAGGGATGCTTGGTCCATCCACCCAGCTCTGAGCTGGGCAGGAGAAACCCTACAAGAAATGTGTGGGGACCAGGACATGCTGGGAGACACCTTGCTGAGGGGCTCCTGTGAGCTGTTGATGGGGTAGCAGTGCTATGGTTTCACAGGGTTGTCCCTTGAGGTGCCATCTTCATCCTTGGGGCTTTTCAAGACCAGTCTAGGTTAACCCCATAGCTGACCCTGCTTGGAGCATCTCCTCTACACTGAGACCCTGTGCTACTGAAGTTGTGTGGAGACATCTCCATGTGAGGGAAGGGGCTCGAAGGGTTGCTTGGAGCCCTCTAACTTCTAAAACATGGACAGGGCCACTTCTCTGGCCATGAAGCCAAGGGGCAAAGCACACAGCTCAACCCCTAAGGCCATACTTACCAGTGAGAGGACCTAATCCATCCCTTGCACTTGGAAGAGGCGTGGCTGGCCCAGTCATCCAGGACATGGACATGCAGTTCTAGCAACTGGGAGACAGCTTTAACCTGTAAATTTGCTAGGCTAGATCCAGAGCTCTCAGCAAACCCATGCCACCTTCACACCCTGACATACCAGGAACAGTTGGCTTGTTCTGGCTATCCAATGATCATGGCTCCTTGGATGGGGAGGGGGGTACAGCCATGTCCAGGTCTCATGGAAGATGTTAAAATAATTCCCAGGTCCTGTCTGATCTTTCTGGCCTAGGAGGCAAGTAAAAGGATGGTTTTCTCAAGTCGCGCTTGCATTGTGTTGGTATTTTCCCACCCGGTGATGCAAAAGTTCCATTCCATGTAAAAGCTGACACCACACTGTGTGTCCCATTGGAGGAATGCTGGGTAGATGAGGTGGATGCAGTGAAGCTGTGATTATGGTGAAGGCCTAGTTCTACAGAAAGGGGAATGAGCAAAGCTTAACCCTGGCACCAGCCAGAGAATACACATGGCTGTGAAAGAGCCATCAAGAAAATCAGAGGGACCAGTCCAGCATCAAATCACAATGGCCAATAAACCAATTTAGGGCCTCTGATGAGTCTGAGTGCCTCTTCTCTGCCCAGCCTTCCCAGATATACACAATGATCTTGCAGCTGTTAATGAGGCTCTTGGAGGTGAAGATGTGCACTTTTTGATCGTGATTCCTCCTTGGCCTGGAGCAGTTCATCCCTCTATCGGCCTGTCCTTGGTGTCTCATCATTGTAGTCACCATTTTATCTCCTTGTTCACAACTCCTAGTGTTGTACTGTTGATTTAGTGTCTACTCTTGAGAAAAGTTGATATGTAGCAAGGTGTCACAATACAGCTGTCCCCTTCCAGCCCACGGCCAGCTGGTCCTGGCACGTGGTGTTCAAGGTTCAACACCAGCCAGTAACATCTGAAACAGAAGCTGGACCACATGGCTCCATCTCTTTAGCTAAAAAAGCCTCTCAACAGACTTGCTCCCAATCAGCAGGCTCTTGATTTTTGATGTAGCCCATTGGTAACATATAACAGGTTGATTTGTAGGCCAGTGGGTTGACCATATGGGAGAGGTTTTCCCCAAGACCAGGAGATAAGAAACCATTATTTTTTTTTGTCATTCTCTGGGTGACACCACACTGTATCTTCATGTGGAACGAGAGGGTTCATGTGAACTCTGTATCCTGCTTTTTCTCCGGCTTGTAAAATGAAGGTTTTTAGTACTTATTTCCCCACCTCAGAGATGTGTCATGAGGGGTAATTGATTGACATCTAGTAATGCAAAGAGCTGTTTTGAGTCTGCAGGCAATGGTTGGGCAGCATCTGGTGCTACCCTGTTGTCATGTCCAGCATCATACACAGCACTGACACATCCCGCTCTGCAAAACTCATTAAAAACCCCTTCATCCATAATTACCAAGGTGAGAAAAAAACTTGGCAGGATTTTCTTCTGAGTGAGGGGGGTGGGGGAAATGCCATTTGCACAGTTTTCAGCATTCTGCTGCCACACTGACCCTGAAAATACCGTGATTTTTTTTGAGAGCAGTTTGGACGTGGTGGTTGAACCACGTTGCGGAGGGGGGAAGGGAGCAGGACCCTGGGCTCCACAGGGAGCCTGTCGATGAATCCCGTAGGGTTAGGACCAAACCTTTAGAGTAGTTACATCCCACTCAACCCAGCCCTTAGCAAAGTCAACATGTCCCCACTGACTTTGGGCATCATTGTGTGGGAACATTCCCAGTCAAATTAGGGTAGTTTTCTCCATTTGTTTCTTAACCTGCTGCGAGGAGGGGTTGGAGCCCTGGCTGTGAAGCTGTTGCGTCAGCAGCCGATTCGCAGGGATGTTTTGTGTGTTTCAAAGCCTATGACTGTTCTTAAAGAGGAGTATTTCTAATTTTTTGATTTCCATTTGTAGAAGGAAGGACAAGAGTAATCTGTGGCAAACTGTACAGTATGTGTCTTCTTGTGGTGTCACTGTTTGAATGGTTATTAAGTTTTCAAATCACTGTGGACAGCTAATCACTTAAGTTATTAATTTATTCTTTGGGGGTCGTTGTTTGTTTGGTTTTTTTAAAAAGTAATTTGAAACAATTATTTATCCTGTAAATCAGTCTTGAGTGAAGCCTAGATAATACTTTTTTTGCTGTTAATAAACATGGTACATGCCTGACGTGAAGGTGATCTCATTTTTAAGTACTGTATATGCAACGGAAAAGCAACAGGAAAATAAAAGAATGATAATAAAAAAAATCTCTCCCATGTGATTCCCAGTGTGGATTCAGAGCAGGGAAAGAAAGGGGAAACTAATAAGCAGATCAAGTTTGGTTATGTAGCACCTTTAAAGCTTCCAGAGCATCTTCTCAGCATGTTGCCAAGTGTCTCCTACAGCTTCAAGTGTTCTGTATGGGTGATGAGGGTCTTTAGGATATAACTAGGGTTTTTCCTGATACCAGAACCCAAGCCATGTATTTTTAAGCTGCTAAATTGAATTTCATACTGTATATCTGCTCTGTTGTGTGCAGTGTGAGGACAAATACTGCCTTCTTCACCCATCAGCAGCTCAGCACCTTTGAGGTTCAGCTCAGCACACCAAATCACCCAGAGAACCTCAGCAAAAGGACAAATCTTTTTCTCCAGAGTTAAAAATTCAACCCTCCCTTTAAGACTTCCTTAAAAAAAAAAAAAGACAACTGGGAAAAGACACCTCCCTAAGCACAGCTCCTGTAACATTTCTTTTAGACAAGAGTAGCATCATCACACATCTGCAGCACATGTGAAATCCTAAACTAAGAGCTGAGGACTCCCCTACGGGCTTTCCTTGACCATAAGGCACATGTGACAGACAAAATGAGCCATACTATCCCATATACCATAGCATATACTTTATCAACATGCCATATGCAAAAATGACTGGCATTACTAACACCAGTATCAAAATAGCATATACTATAACTGGTGTAGCATAGATAGTAATACACCATGCTATACTAGACTTCTGTAAGGCCTTTAATATGGTCTCTTATAACATTCTTAGCTCTTAATTGAAGAGTTTGACTGATGGATGGACCATTAGATGGATAAGAAATTGGTTGGATGGCCACATTGGAAGAGCTACAGTCAGTGACTCAGTGTCCAAACCAGCAATGAGTAGTGTTTCTCAAAGACCTGTACTGGGACCAATACAATTTAATATCTTCTTCAAAGATGTAGTAAGATTGGCTGAGTCCAAAAGGGAAGTCCAATGTTAATAATTAGAGGAAATTAAGAGGGGCTAAACCAGTCAACCTCATTACACCACTGACACTCCCAAGGCTGCCATCCATGCTGAGAACTGCATGCTGTTTGCTTCTATTCATCTTGGAAAATCTTGGGGAAGAAACAAAACATATTCAGGAAAGTGCTTAGCTATGATACAGCCTCTCCATTTTCCATGTTGGTTTAACCATCTACCTTCATTACTTAGTTTATGATCTCATCAAGTTAAAGACAATCTCCTACAAAAGCACCTTAAGCAAATAGCATAGAAAATGCCAACAGGTGATACTCCAGAATAAAGAAAGAGCTAGCATGACAGCAACAGGAAAACTTTAGGCAACCTCTTTGAACAGGAAATAAATAGAAATCTAGTAATACCAGGAAACACTGTACTTGCTTTGACACTTCAGCTTTGGGTCTTCATTTATTTCCTCTCAGCACCTGACTTAAAAACTATAAACACACTCCACTGCTTATCTACAAGGCTCCACTATTAGCATTGTGATGTTCTTCTGGAGGGCACATAGCTCTGCTCTGAGGTTCCCATTCCTCCTCTGCCTGATCCCCTCTTCCAAGCCACTACTTGTGCATCCACAAGTCCCCTGTACTTGAGGATGGATGCCTCAGCTTTCCCATCTCTTAGTTGACCCATCAGCCCAATATCTATGAATACAGCAATAAGACACTAAATCTGTATGTTGAATTAATTTCCTTTATTTATATATAGGAAAGGCAATAAAAGAATATGATAGTATCCACCAGATACTTGACTCCAAATGTCCTCTCTGGCAGACTTTCTGCTCACATTATCCATAGCAATGTCTGTGCTTTGCCTTTTCCTCCACAAAAACACAATACTCCTAACCCTATACCTCATGGTCAGGATTAAGCCCTGCACTTAGGACCTAAGGCACAAGTTTCTGCCACTTGAGCCAGAGAAATTTCTACTACAGGTGTGAGGGAGGAGCAGGCAGGAGAAAACGGTTGGGGAGAGACATGGGAGGGAGCTGTGGTCCTGTGGATGTGCTGCCTGGAACTTGAGTTTGCCATCTGCCATCAAAATCAGCCCCTGTCCCATAATTGATTTATATAATACATTGGTTTACATTGTATATATTGATATTGGATTGATATAACATATCTGGTTGGGCTACTCACCTTGCAAATCAGCATTAAAAAAAAAACAGAGCATGAGTTTAGGGGGGGCTCTGTCATCTGCTGCTCAGTTTAGGGTATCCCAAGGGAAAATCCAAATTTTAAAGGGCAGATCCAGCCCAGAAAGCCATAAAATGACAGCAGCAGAAAGAGATTAAATGAGTCCTAAAGACACATCTGGAAAAACAGCTGTGTGTCTTGGCCTGCCATGCACACTAACAGCATCCAGAAGTCATCAGTAACACAATGGGTCTTCACTGGAGCCCAGAAACCCCAACTGCATCAGGTCAGTCTCTCTTGGCTGGAGGGGTTTGTGCCCCTCAGTCTCTTTTGGGTGTCTTGCAATGCAGCAAAAACCCCCTCTGGCTGACCTGCCACCGCTTGTTTTACAAGCTCACTGCCTCACAAACCAGCACTGCTACATTTTGGCATTTTTCAGACTTTTTTCTACCTTCAGAGTTTTTCATCGTGGGTTCCCAAGCCACACTATAAAGAAGTATAACAACTGAGCAGAGGTCACCCGAGAACCAACTTAGCACCACGGGAAGGGCTGCAAACAGGATGTGCATGGGACATCTCCATCCCTGGGGCCCTGCTGGGTCCATCTTCCTGCCCATGCCTGTCCCCATCACCTCCCCAGGCTGGTGGCATGGCTCACAGCAGGCAAGACATGGCTATGTTGAAGCAAAAGGGCACTTCTCCGAGCTGTCAGCAGCTGCTCATCTCCGCGTTAGCTTAGGTACATTAAGGCATGAAGACCAAGTGCATAGGAAGCAGCGAGACCCTCCAGGTGCCTCCAAATCAGCCCCTGAGACCTTTTCCATTGAAATGCTTCTCAAATCCTCCAAGATGCTCATTGTCATCGGGGTGAGGAAGAGAAGCCTCTGGCTTTGGGTTGGCCCCATGGACACTGCTCATCTGGTTTAAGCTGTTGGCTAAAAGACAAGTCCGTGGAAGGAGCCAGATCCGCCCCCGCCCGCTGCTGGGCTGCAGCCCCCAGAGGAGCTGTCATCATCCTTGTCCCTGTCCAAGTCTCTCCACCACAGCGGGGATTTCGGCAAGGCAGAAATGTAGGCTGCTCTGTTCCTTGCTTCTTTTTCCTGCTCCTGGGAGAAGGAAAGGGGAAAAAGAGCACAAGGATATCAGCAGATAAAAGACTCAGGAAGGGGGATATTCCCATCATCCCTAAGGAGCCAAGAGCCTGTAAGGTTCCTTCTGGGAGCTTCCTTCAAATTAAACTGGGGTGTGAAGGCCATGTGCTCTAGAGTGCAGCAGGAGGGATGCAGCAGAACATTGCAGCTCTTCAGTGACCAAACCCAGCCCCCAGCCCTCCCATGTCACCTGTGGGAGATGAGGGACCCCTCAAATCGCCCCACACGCAGGTCATGTCATATGACACACTGTTGTTTGGAAAGCATTGAACTCTATCAGCTGAATGAAATCTGTTCTAGTTTGTATTCCCAGATCACCCATTTGCCATGGGAAACTGTGGATGCCTCATTACTGGAAGTATTCAAGACCAGGTTGGATGGGGCTTTGAGCAACCAGGTCATGGCAGAGAGGTTGGAACTGGATGATCTGTAAGTCCCTTCCAACCCAAACCATTCTATGACCCTATGATAAGAAGAGAGAAAAAAAAAAAAAAAAAAAAAAAAAAAAAAAAAAAAAAAAGACTGTCAATGTTCAGGTGAACGTCAGAGGTGGTAGGAAGGAACAGCTAGTTTCCAGTGAGTGAAGGTGGGAAGAAGAGGAAAGGGTAGAATGTAAGGAACAAGTGTTTTACAATGAAGGAGGCGAGGCACTGGCACAGGTTTCCCAGAGAGGCAGTAGATGCTCCATCCCTGGGAACATTCAAGGTCAGGCCAGGTCGAGCTCTAAGCATCTGAGCTGAAGATGTCCCTGCTCATCCTGCAGGGGAGGTGGACTGGACAGCCTTTAAAGGTTCCTTCCAATCCAAACTATTACATCATCCTATCTTTCCCAAGCACTTCAAAGAAAATTTCAGGCTGAGCTTCCAGGAGCAGACAGGAGCCAGTCAACCCCAAGCACAACCAGAAGGTTTCTTGTACCAGTCTCAGCACCCAGTTTCATCAGGAAACTATAACCTGTTTATATCTGGGTGCTAAAAACAAAAAGGGATTTGGCTTCAGGGAGTGGGTGGGGATCTGCAGGACTTTAACCACAGGACAGGATCCCACTGCTGCCTGGATGGGTGAATGTGGCCCATGAGCCGGACAGCCGCAGGACCACACCCTGCCATGCACAGCAGTGGGAGTTACCTGCAAGAAGAGGATGTTATCTTTGGAAATGGCTTCCATCAAGTCCTTGTGGAGGGAGGGTTCACCACGCAGGCAGCCAGCCTCAGCCAGAGCCTCATGCAGCAGGCAGCTCTGCCGGCCCGGCCGTTGCCGATAGAAGAGGACATAGGCAGTGTCTTTGGGGAAGAACGAGGTGACGTTGCTGACCGATTCAAAGGAGGAGAAGGAAACTCTGGTGTCATTGAAGAGGTACCACTGGATTTCAAAGTCCAACTGTTTGTCAGAGGCCGATTTTGGCACCCCATCCCGGGGCTGCCCATGGGGGCCGGTGTCAGTGCACTCCCTGGAGTAGCAGTAGTAGTGGCCGCTCTCAGAAGAGATGCCGGAGTGCACCACCACGCTGCAGAGGTCATACACAACAGTCATGAAGCCACTCCCTGGGACAGCACCATCCTTCCCACGCCGGCAAACCTCCTCAGTTTCCTCTGGAGCAACAAGGATGGGTAGCTTGAGCACCACAGGGATGGAGACATTGTCTAAGATCTTCTTCCTCTTCATAGTCCGTGGATCGAAGGAAAACCGCAGCAGTGTGAGGATGAGGTAGTGTGGACCCTCTGTCAGCTCTGCCACCTTCTCAGCATCCTGCAAGGATGCACATTTCTCACAGTGGTATTTATTCTCTGCTGTCAGTCTCTCTGGGGATAGAAAATAGTTGATTAAATCTGGGACAGATCTGGAGTCCTTAGGAGCACAGGCCTGCTCCCCAAAAGTCGAGAGAGGGTCTTTGGCTGCATCCACCCCAACACCATTGCCATGTATGGGATTTGCTGCTTCTCCTGATTCCTGGAAACCTAATGTTTCCACTGACACTGATGGGGCTGCATGGTCACTGGTCATGGGGCCCTTCCTCTGGATCCAGGGAGAGCCCATAAGCTGGCCTGCATTTTCTGGAGGCTCAATGAACTGTGGGCCAATTTCTTCCACTGGTAGAATAGATGTGCTCCCACACACGTTCCTGTCCGATGGAGGAAAAGCCAGGGACAGGTCTGTGAAGGCTTCTTCTCGGGAGGAAACATTCAGGCACTTCAAGCAGCGGATCTTTGTCATCATTTTACCCCCAAACATCTTCTCAATCAATGTCTTGTTTAAGTAATGATGCTCCACTGCCTGAGACATCAAGCTGGACTCCTTGAGCTTCTGGTAGATCCTTTTTCCAGTTTTCTCTTCTTCATGCAATCTTTGGCGGGGGAGAAAAAGGCTGTGTTATGCATCACATCAACATTGGTGTTGTATTGATGCATAACATTAATGTTATGCATCAATACAACACCAAGAGTAGTTTCTAAAGTAGGGGCTCTTGTTCTTCACTGCAATTAGTTAATCCCAGTTAACCTGCCTGTACCCAGGGGTCTGATGCTGTGGGAAAAAGGTGGGAAGGAGTCAGGCAAGATTTGGGAACCTGAAGTCTTCATGTGCCATTGACCCCACACTTCTAGAGGCATCACTGGGACACCAGAGATTTGATATTTCTAGGTAAAAGGCAAAAATCAACATTTTACAGAGTAGGCTGAGTGGCTTGTCAGGTGAATCCCTAAGGTTGGTACAATTTTTGATTAGGTATCAGGAAAAATGTCTTCACTTAAAGGGTGAAGGGTGGTCAGGTGTTGGAACAGACTGACCAAGGAAGTGGTGAAATCGCTGTTCCTAGAAGTGTTAAAAAATGTAGATGTGGCATTTAGGGAATGATTTAGTGGTGGACTTGGCAGTGCTGGGTTAATGGTTGGACTCAATGATCATAGGGGTCTTTTCCAACCTTAATGACTCTGTAATTCTATGAATTCCTTGTGTCCTCAGAGCAAAGGCAGAAATTTTCAAGTTGAACTAAGTTCTGACGTTACCCCTAAAATTGTCCAAATAGGGTTTTATTAAGGAGCCTCAGACCAGTCTCACTATCCCAACCCTCCACTCTCCCAACTCCTCTGGGGTCTCAGCCACATGCCCTGTTTGGAGCATTAGACACCATACTGGGGTTTAAGGACACCACTGTCACCAGGCTCCAAGATCACGGCACTCATCACGTACCGGTCCAGCAAATACTTGAGGTACTCTGAGCAGTCCTGCTGAGCTCCAGGGGTGAACCAGGGTGGCCAGGAGGCAGAGAGGAAGCTCTCAGGGGAGATGGCAGGTCGCTGGCAGCAACACAGAAGAAATGCATTTAATCCTAGAGATTTCTCCTCAATTCACACAGGGGGACAGAGAGGGGAGAGAGGTTTTTTTGGCTGGTTCACTGGGAGCACAGTGTTCTGTGTCTGAGAAGGTCCCTTTTTATCCCTTACAAAGGCTAATCCCAGTGCACAGGAAGACTTTCTTGGTTTGCTGCAAGCCAGGATGGCAAGGATGAATTTCAGTTATTATTTTACATGTACTTCTATAAAATATCTGTGTGTTTATCATTCAATTTTTAAATGGTTTATTGGCCTGATCCAGATAATTCTACTTAATTCAGCCTGAATTTAATTTGCTGCTCCATTTAATTTGATCAGGATCTCTCCCACCAAATCCTTTCATTAAAAAAAAAAAAGGCAAAAAAAATCCACTAAACTTCCATCCAACATTCTGATCACTGCAGGCAGGTAATCTGTGTTACCAGATAATATAATTGTTGTCATTAGCAAGCAGATGTCTAATTAACATGGAAAAAGACCCATCTTCAGCAAAAAAGTAACTTCAAGGACAACCCAAAGAAGAAAAATAACCAAAAGGAAATTAACATCAGCAACACAACAAGCAAACATGCTTCTATACTTGCTCATCACTGAACACAGACACCCTAACCTGCCATCAGAACCTAGCCTCTTCTATGACCAAATATTAAATTTAAAAGAAATTTTAATTTCACCCCCAGGTCATCTGTAGTGACATAATTCCACAATGCCACCAGCCAGCTTTGCCAGTCAAGGCTTGGGAAATGGAGAAGCCTGGATGACTTGCTATCCAGCAAGGGAAAATTCACTGGCTTTCCAAAATTCTGTCTTTCTAGGGACAGAAAAATATATTTTCAAGAGAGGAATTAGATATGACCTAGCTGTATCTCCAAGAGTAACTCTATTAAATTGCACGTTTGTCATGGAAATATTTACAATTATTTTAAGGCTTGTTATTTTTATTTTACTTTCCCTCACATACAGAGGATTCAAATATCTGGAATCTAAAGGGGGTTTTATAATTATCATTTTAACAAAACCACTTTTAAAGCAATTTTCACCGATTGGTAGTGCTTTGCTGGGCAGCAGTGGGACAAGTGAGCTGCTCCAGTCTTCTCCCTTGCTGCACGGCAAGAAACAAAATCTCTGCTTCACACCAACAGACTTCTCAGCTGACCACAGATGTAAACTATTACCTAATGGACTTCATTGTCAAAACCATTAGCTATTACATCAGCCCACCCCAAGAAGACCACAAGTTAAAGACAGTGAACTGGTGTGAACATAGCCCACTTTCATGGGTGATAGGAGTTTCCCTCCGCCTCTCCCAACATTAGCCTCCTTCATATAAACAAAATTTGTCCCATTACAAAAATCCACCAAGATCCACAGCTCCTTATCAGCACGTTAAGAGTCAGCAGGAAGCAACTTGGAGACGAGCCTTTCCGCAGCCGACAGTCCAAACAAATAACTAGAACATGAAATAATTACCTGACTGTGCTCCAAAAATGCAAAGAGCCACTGGAGCTTTGTCATCAGGGGCTGGGAGTTGCCCTCAGTTAAATTCAACACTGAATGCCGAAAGCTGTGAAAGAAAAGCAGAGATGCAATCTGTGAGATGGAAAATCAGTGTGGGACAAGGCTGGAGTGACGGGCAACCCCTGGAGCAGTCTTGAACGGGAGCAAGGGAGGCAAAACTCACTCTGAAGCCATGAAAAGAGACTGTATGATGCTGTTCATGTAGCAGGTGTTTCCCAAGTTAATTAACCCAATCTTTCCCGTCTCTGATTTAGATGCCAGGCGTGGGTAGAAGCTGGCCAGCTCATTCTTCTGGGAGGTCCAAGCATTTTGTCCCAAAAGATGCTTAATCCGGTCTTCATTTGGAATTGGGAGAGCCTTGGAAAGAGAGATCTGTGTTAGAAATCATTATCTGTCCTCACAAGGGGAAGCTGAGGGGAAGGCACCGATCTCTTCTCTCTGGTGACCAGTGACAGGCCACAAGATAATAGCATGAAGCTCTGTTAGGATTTAGTCTGGATATTTGGAGGTTTAGTTTGGATATTAGGAAAAGTGTCCAGCACAGGGTGGCTGGACACTGGAACAGGTTTCCCAGGGAAGTTGTCATGGCACCAAGCCAAGAAGCATTTGTACAATGCTGTCAGGCACCTGATGTGATTGCTGGGGTTGTCCTGTGCAGGGTCAGGAGTTGAACTCTATGATCCTTCCAACTCGAAATATTCTATGATTCTATGACTGATCTTTTCCCATGAAGAATTAGTAATGGGCAACTGCAAAACTCCTCTGCTAGAGACATTCACACAACTCATTTTTCCTGCTCTTCACATGAACCTGCCTCCATCCAAGGAAGAGTTTACCTGTTTATATTAGTCCTTTAGAGGCATTTGAAAATAACATTATAGCTAAAACCTACAGGCACCATCAGGACTTCTGCAGGCCCACCATTAGAGAAGTAACTTCCTTCAACCTGCCTACACAGTGCTCAGACTCAGAATTTTAATCCCCTTTCTTCTACCACCATCTGAGGTGTCGAGGTCAGGCCATCTCTACCAGTGGGACAGTCCCTCTATTCTAGCTACTGACAAAGATGCCATTTCCATATGGAAAGCAGTAAAATTACTGAGAAGGGCATGACCTACTTTAACTGCTTCCAGGACTGGTTCATAGAGGTCTGGGAATCCTGAGAAGCGGAAGAACATGCAGTGGATGAGCTCGGCCAGCTGCTCCAGGGAGCTGGTTGCAGAATTAGAGTCCTCCTTCTTCAAAGAGGCCACCAGCCTGGGGATGTGAGGGAGTAGCTGGAAAAGAAAAATTCACTACAAAAATTACTCCACATTTTTCACAGAATCTTAATACATTTAGGGGAATGAAATTCACCTGCAGACAGAAAAGACAGTGAACAGGAGTTGACTTCAGTGCCATTCTAGACTTCATTCTTCACCCTTTGAACTCAACAGCAGCACTCATTAATTTTTGCAGCCTTAGAAAGGCTTTGCAGCCTTAGACAGTGTTGCGTGACACCTGCAGGTTTGTGCTGCTGCTTTGCTGAGCTGCAATTGCCATTCTTTAGTCTCTCCTAAATCTCACACCCACAGTGGAAACAATATGCTGACTGCCAAGTGCAGGGATTCAAACCTGCAAGGTAGATGGGATTAACCTAAAAGAAATGTTGTCTGTTGTGCTCTGTGTTATTTTATACTGAATACACTGAACTGAAATTGGTATGGCTGGATAGGTGGCAACAGGCATATAAACAGCACATTCTTTATTTTGCTTTCATCTCCAAAATGTAAAAATGCACGAGCAGATAGAAATGCAAACGATCCATTGTTCACGGGCACCCTCTGCTGACCCTGCAGCTGCACACGGAATTAATTAATAACCTATTTCCAGCCCTGCAGATGTGCTAGAGTGATCCAGGCACTTACACAACCTTTTTCATATTTATATTTTAAGTTATTTTTAGCCCAGTGTAATTCTGAAGTAAAGTATCAAGACCCCAGTCCAGCCATTTCCTGGTCCTCTCTCCCTCCCTTGGTCTTCCTCTCCTCTTTTTCTTTCCCTTCAAAATGCTGAGATTTTAACTATTTCCTTTCCAACAGGAAAGGTTGTTGGGGAAGTAAATCCATTGTGGCACCTCTTTATGCATCAGAATTTTGCCAAACTGTGATGGGGACAATTCTCAAAACCCTTCCAAAGTGCCAGGGCAAACACAAAATTACATGGTTTGGCCCTATTGGGTTTTGGTGTTTTTTTAATAAAGGAGGAAATTTATGCATATGGGCTACAGATGGAAACTTCAAGCCAAGAGCAACTCACAGCTTTTGGAATGTTTCAAAATTTGATGCCCAACTGAAGACAACACAATGGAATGACTCTATTTTTAGAAACCAAACAGTTTCTCAAGAAATTCAGGTTCCTTCAAGTATCTCCAGCTGAGGAATGAAAAAGCATCAGTTGAAAATGTTGGCTAGCTCTGCTTTCTTCTAGCCTTATCTATTTATCCTGTGAACTTTAGGTGAAAAGCCATATTTAAGGGTTTTAACGAGAAAGTACAAAATCAAACATTAATAGGAGTAATTTTTCATTACTGCTTTTATCAGTCCAATCACTATAAGCATGTTTTTACCTTCAGCCTCACTTTTTAAATTCAGCATTCCAGAGGCAACACCAGCAGAAAGCAGAGCCGTGCCTTAGTGCCAACAGCAAAACAAACTATAAAATATCACTGAGGAAGTGAAAAGTGGATATTCAAATGTTGCCAGAAATTGTTTTTGCTTTTAACAGAGAATTTGTGTAGTAGAATTTCTGATCCAGTCTTCTGGTCTTGCTGCACTGATGCTGTACAAACCTTTCAAAGATGAGACACCACTTAAAGAAATGGGTGCCACATGTTGGTGACAATTCAAAATCACACGTGGGATGGGGCCCATTGAGTCCAACAGTGAGGCACCCACTTAGGAAAAGCAAGGGCTGTTTAATAATGTATTTCCTGTCCTCCACAGTGAGAGCCCTCCAAGATGTTCTCAATGCAAAGGCTCCACCAAATGCACACCAAAGCCAGAGTGGCAACAACCTTAGGTCACCCCCCATCCCTGCTGTCCTACAGCAGGGTTACACTCAGGACAATGCTCTCTTCCAAGTGCCAGACCCAGCCTTACCAAGTGAAATGCCTCGTGGGAGTGCTGGAAGCTCAGCAGCATGTACTGCAGGACAGACAAAGCCCCCTCCCTCACAATGGGGTACAGCAGCTTGGAGAAGACCTGGTGGAGGAGAAAAAAAGTAAATGAGAAGACAGGATGGCACTGCAACCAGCAGGAGAAGGGAACAGCAGGAAACAGAGGCACTGGGCATCTACCATGGCTGCTGGTCTCTTCCTACTCTATGCTGGATGTTGAAGCAAGCCTCCCATAACTAGGTCTCCAGAGTCATCTCCTGTCTGGAGTATTGGCTCAGGCCAACCTTAAAAATACTGTGCGCATTATCCTCACCATTTCAGGCTTGTGTAATGCCTCTTTGATAGTGCTGCATCTCCGTATCTCCTCATGAAAAAGTCATGCAAGCACAGCAGAATGTTAGATTTTCTAGAATGTGCCTCTTAATTTATTCACATATTTGGAACTTTATTACTTAACCTTTCAGACAGAGATAAAAAGCAAGTATCTTTTTCAAAGGCTACATAATGATATTTATTCTACTTTACAAAAAATACCTGTATACCCTCTACTGCTGTCAGATTGTACTTCCAAGGGTTTCCAAAAATCACAGGTTATTTTATGGCCTGTGTCCCTTTCCTATGTATTAACAATGAAAGGAAAGAACAAAAAGCCAGAGATGCTTGGCTACTGTCCCACTGCTCAATGCACTTGAGGGATCACAAAGACAAATGCAGTTACTGATAATGTTCCAATACTGATAAGTATAGAATGACAGTATCATTTAGGTGAGAAAATACTTACAAAATCATTTATCCTAGCTGTTAACCCAGCACTGCCAAGCCCACCATTAAACCATGTCCCTAAGAACATAGTCTTAGCAGCTTCTACAGTGACTTCTTCTGGTGGCTCAGCCAGGAATTATCTCCATTATTCAAAGGAGGGAAGAGTAGGACCACAGCATGGAAAAAGTTCTGAAGCAGTGACCAGTTTCAGTGCTTGATCACAGTTTTCAGAGAGAGCAGGTACTCACTGCTGAAACAGGTGACGGCAACGGCAGTGGGGGCTTTATCTACATGAATAAAAGAACTAAGCCAGGGCACAGGCTTTAGAACTGACCTGTGACTGTGTAGACTATTCATATGCTCACTGATATGGATTTTGCCTATGCCAGCCAGCAATGACCCAGGCATGGTCAAAGGAGAGCGTGTCACATTCCCAAAAGCAAATTTTACATGAGCTTCATAGTTTGGGAAGGAGAGTGTTCAACTGGTTTGAAAATTCTTGGCTACTTTATTTCATAACCTTTAAGATATCAGTACCTCTGCAGACCACAACCTACAGAATCCCAGGTTGTACTGGAGAACATCATGCATAGATGCAAAATTAGTATCCCTTGGGACAGCAAACTCATTTTTCTCTATACATCTCATCATTTGAAAGGCAAGGTGATATTTCTGGTGCCAGATGGTATTTCTGTGGTTCACATTCACATTTAAAAGAGCCAACTGACCTTTTCTATTTTCGAAAGAGTGACTTCAATCAAGATGCTGAACTTTTTCACTGCAGCCAAACCCTTCAGCAGAGCAATGATCCACTTGTCTATGTTCTTTCCCAGGGGCCAGGACACCCAGTCAATCATCCTGAAATGAAGCACAAACTCTTAAATAAATTTAATGCACATATTGTAAAAGTCAAACTCCACTCTGGGTCAAACCTCCTCCAAACTGGTGTCCAGTCACTGGGATAAGACAGGCTCTTCACAAGGCATTTCACACATTATTCAAAGCACAACAGAGCCTGAAGAAGAAATACCCCAATGTCACCATCACACTGTGGTTCATCAGAGGACCAGGCCCAAGTCCATCGAGTGGAATGGGAATTTTTTCCACAAACTTCAGTCTAGTTCAGGTTTTTAAAATTGGTGCAGTGCTCTATATACTACTCAGGTAGATTGAGGTCTCTGCATTGTCATCATTAGAAAATAAATTATACTGGTTTGATCTCTGCATTGTTACTGGTAAGGAAAAAACACTGAGATTCATATCTTTTAGTTCTCTGTGTGGGAAACATTGATTTCCAAAAACATATTTTAAAAAATCCACATGGAAACTCTAGTAGAAGCCAATTATTCCTGAATGTCACAGGTAAAAAATTTCATTTCTACCCATTCAACCAACACGTTGTCAAGTTTCTGCAAGAAATAATGCTTTACAGAAGTTTCTCATAAAACAATAACCTAAGACTAAGTGATGACACATTGTGTCTGTTTAAATTTAACATTAAACAACCAGCAAGTAAGTAAGACTTGGGATCTCCAAGTATCAAACTTTGCTGACCATTTCAGTACCTTTGATTTGAAGATACCTCAGACCTTCAGGCTACACCTCAGTCCAGGTACCTTACCCAGTCAGTTCCTTTTGCTTATCAATCTGTATCTCATACAAAATAAAAGAAGGGAAGACAGATAACTAACCATCACAAGGGAAAGAGCAGGAATTAGTGAAGTTTACAAGGAACTGGAAAAATTAAAAGTCTAGTCAGTAAAAAAACCTTGAAAAGCAGAATATGTTGGGATGTTGAAAAAATGTAAAAGTCAAGCCAAGTTGGATAATAAAGCAAATGCCAGAGAAGCTTGCACAGACATTTGCACCAGAGGAGAACAAGGAAAGCCATGCAATCACTATGTGAAGATGCACAGCTGTCAGGGATCATCAACACAAGACGAAGATCAAGGAGTCACAAGGAAGACCCTGAAGAGTAGGAATTAGAACTGGAAGGAAATGTATTGATTCAAAAGGCATGCAAGGCACTAGAAATGGAGGCTAAGTAACTCATCTGCTTGGAGACAACCAGGCAGATACCAGGTTTCCAGTGTAACAGCAGCCATGGAAAACACCAGCACCATCTGTGGTGCAGAAGGAAAGCCTGTTTTATAGCAAAACAATGACACCTCAGGCTGTGGTCAGGCTGCCATGATGAACATGGTGCACAAACACCACCATCTGTGCCCAAGACCAATGAACTGTGTTGAAGAAACCTGCTGAGGTGGTAAGGGGAAACGAAGAACACTTCCTGCAAGAAAAGCTTAAAATAACCATGCTTGTTTAGCACAGCTATGAGAAAGCAGAGATGGGAAGGGACTGCTCTTCCTGCACATATTGAAGGAATAAACACCAGGGAGGCAAAAGATATTTCAGCTATTTCTGTTGGCATAAGATCAAATAAACTGTAAGATGGCCAGAAATACACACAGACTGGCTGTTAGAAGTGAGATTTGACCCACTAAAGCAACCCAGTGCTGTAAGAGATGTGAAAGAACAGCAGTGGGAGCACTGTCCTGCTTTGAGGAGCAGAGTTAACATACATGAAAGGGGTCTGTAATGTCAGCGCTGTAATGTCAGTACTATCCAGAGATTCAAAGGTCCTTTTTCTCCCTACCTTCTTTAAACAGACATAAAATAACCTCATTTGCTTGAAGCTATCCTTTGCCAGCACTGGTGGCTAAGTTACAGTGCTGCTCGTGTTACTACAGTAGGAAGAAATTACATTTTAAATTCACATTGCATGATCTACAAATATTTTAGTAGTGATGACTCTAATTAGACAAAGGAGTCATTGATTTGATATGCTAAACTTTTAAAAGCCCAGATCCTGATCTCCAGAGGTAGTGAGTGCCTGCCAAGCTCTGTGACAGCAGATGCCTTCTGCATCTGGACCTGGGTTCTTTGGAACAGATACATCCCCAGGAAAAAAAAATAAAACCCAAATCTGTGACAACCTCTGATGCCACAGATACACAATAATAGAGTTTTTCTAAAAATAGACAAACTCTGAAAGAGATTGTGGTGTACACTTATGCCAGCAGGTGACAGCCTTGCTTCTTTTTACCACTACTTGTTCTTTACATGCTTGACCAAAAGCTCCACCCTAAGTCCAGTTTATTCCTCTGCTACTTCCAAGCCCAAACTTCAGAAAAAGACACTTCTGCATGCAAGCAGGTTGTCAGGGATACTAAGTGAAAAGATCCTTCAATTTGTACATTTTCCCTTGATTTTCTAGGCATGGGGCACACACTTTGAACAGCCTTTGGTCACGCTGTTTTTGGGGCACCCATCTGTCATAAATATGCTGCCAAAATGTCAGTATTTCTCCTAAATGATCTTAATTACATTTTTCAGGCTCTGACTAATTATTTACTCATCCTTCTGCATGACAAAGAATGTTTTAAGGAATGATACAATTGATCTGGCAACCTCTGTATTTAGACACTGGCACTCTTAGAAGATTCATCATCTGGAGCTTGTAGCAGCAGGTGTCCAGAAGGAGAAAAAGATGGAGAAGTGGGTTAGGAACTGAACTGATAACCTGATCTTTCGTTACTTTGGACTCTGGGAAAAGCATGACCTTCTCCAGCAAGCCAAAGAGAAGTAACCCTTTTCTGCATGTATAAACTTCCCATCAGGAATAATGTGTTTCTGTCATGTAACCTTATTGGGAGGGACACACAAATCCTGTAATAAAAAGAGGGAAAAAAAAGCTTCCAGTGAGATAAAGTCAGAGCAGTTCCCTTGTGTTAAGTGCACACACCACTGCATGTGAATATTATCTATTTAAATTGAGACCTCTAAAGAAAGCATGGGTTAAAGATAGAATCATGGAATAATTTAGGCTGGAAAATACCCTTAAAGTCATTGAAGATACACCTAACTAAGCGTAGAGCAAGGCATCAGAGCATAGAAGACCTGTAGGTCTTGGACATTAGGGTGCAAAGAAGATCTGGTGATGCCAAAGAGGGCACTGGTGCTGCAAAAACCAGGTCTGGCATGTAAGGTAGTGTTTCACCCTCTACTCTTCATCATGCTTTGACAAGGTCTCCACTGACTCTGCCTAACCAGGTGCAGCACATCCACCTGAAAAAGGCCAAGGTGGAACCTGGAAACAGTTGGGCACTCTTCCCTCACATAAGTCTGTTGTGGTTTGAAAACAAAATGAATGAGAGGCTCCAAGTCAGAGATATAATTTAATAAGAAGACAGGTAAAAAGGTAAAAGTAAAATAAAATAAATGCAATAACACAAAGGATCACTGACAGAGTCAGAATACAACCTGAGCAGGATGGTGGAAGCAGTCCAGGTGAGGTGTTCTTTCTGAAGCAGTGATCCTGTAGAAAGGTTTGGTAGCCCTGCTCCTCTGGGAATCCAGTGCATAAGTGCTCTTGCACTGTCCCACATACCAGCTTATATGCAGGTGAGAATGCTTGGCTCTTCCCCCTGGGCAGAGCATCTCACAATAGCATGAGAAGTGTGAAGTGGGTCCTCGATGGCCCACTAAACAGAGATAACCCCTGGAGGGAGTTACCTGTGACTCATGTTAATGGGCCAACAGCAGAAGACACCCCAAAGGTCATTAGCAGAAGATACCCCAAAGGCCATTAGCAGAAGAGGCAGGGGGCTTGGGAAAACACTAGCCCACCTGGTTTCAACAGTTCATGAAGATGGTGATAGAATAAATACTTTGTGTACATCCTACACTGCAACCCAGGACAAAGTCCTTAGCTGTGACTGGGGCTTAAGATGATGTCCTTCTGAAGGGAGACAGAGATCATCATGAAATCCTGAAAAGGAGATTTCTGGGAAGAAAAAGCCCTCACCAGCTTCATGGGAACAAAAAAAAAAATCAAACCTCTTCAAGACAGCCTATACTGGACATCCCATAATACAACTTATTTTTAAGAAAATAAACTAGATTAAATCAAATATAATAATAGTCATAATCATATTCTAGTTCTCTAGGACCTCAGGGCTAGAAGAAATGATACAGAAGTTTTCTTTCTCCCTACACACTCCTCACCAGGCAGCCAAGCTGCTTAGGATAAAACCACACAAAGCATTTCTCCAAAGTGAGTTAAAGCTTTCCCTCCCACAGCCTCCCCTACCTGCCAATGGCCATCATCATTTGCACATCAGTGATGCTGTCATCATTGGTGAGGTTTCTTATGACACCATCCATGATCTCCAGAGGGACAAACTGAACCACGCTGGCCAAGGCATTGGAGGGTGCTTCCTGTTCCTCTGCAAGACAGGGATGAGCCCCAGCAATGAAGATGTTAGTTGACAGGAAAACCAGGCACACTAGGTCATTTCTTGTCCTAAACTCCAAACAATTTCTGTCCACAAAAATAGAATCATAGAACTGTTTTGGTTGGAAAAGCTTTCTAAGATTGAGTCCAACCCTTAACCCAGCACTGCCAAGTCCACCACTAAACCACATCCCCATGTGCCACATCCACACATCATGGAGCAGATACTGAGCTGTTGCCAATGAGCAGTGTAGATGCCACCGGTGACTGTGCTAGGAGGATAATTTCCCAAATCCCAGTGCAGCACATAATGAAGCTGGATTTTAGCAGATGGCTGTTCCCTGAAGCCATATGTAGCCTCAAGGGAGGAAGAGATCACAGGCACGTGTTTGGCCCAACTCAGGTACCAAGTTTCCTATGCTTGCCCTCTTTTTACTAAATACTGCAAATAATTGCAAAATACTGCCTGGAAGTGGGCCTTTGTCCAATGGATGAGGCCATCATACTGGAAAACCCATCTCCTGTGGCCTTAGGAATAGCTAAAGGAGGAGCTCACCAGCCTTTCATGGCACTGGTACCTCCAAAAACCTTCTGAAACCCTCCATAATAATCTAAAGGCCCCAGAAATTGGATAAATATTGTCTGTCTCACCTTACAAAGCAACCACTATTCAGAGAGTCAGTAGGGCTTCATACCTCTAGGTCAGTGAAAAATAACTGCTTAGCTTTATCCCTAGTCTCTAGCAGGAAGCACCCTGTGGGGCACCACCAAGTCAGCTGTAAAAAAGTGGCATTTCTAAAAGCTCTCAAGTTCCACTCTAACAGGCTGCAGATAAGATGCTTTCCCTTAAGCCCAGCTGATGCTGGAAAGTGCTGAACACAAACTTGTGCTGCAAATGCTTCAATCCTGTTAACAGCTCCTGTCTCTCTGGTTTCAGGGTGATATTGTTTTCCCAGCTCAGAGCCCTGGTAACTTCCAGAGATGCTTGTCTATTACATTTCATCTATGGCTGCATTTCTGTAGTGGATGAAAATCCTGCAAGATGTCAAACTAATTGAGTTTGACTTCATCAGAGCCAACATTTACATTCCCAGCCTTTTTTAATTATGATTTTTAAATTACCTGTTGAAGAAATGATAGTGAACAGTTCTTTCAAAGAGGGCAGGATGGCTGAGGTCTGAGTCCTCCAGATCCTCTGCAGCAGACCACTCACTTTGTTCACCTGCTCCAAAAACTCCATGATCTCCTCTTCCCCCTCGGAGATGCACTGGAACTGCCCGATGCACCGGATCAGCTGCTGGCAGAACAAGAGCTGGTGTTTTCCCGTGGGAATGCACTGGGGATGCTGCGTTAAGAGCTTGCAGATCTTGGCACACTGCTTGGGGCTGGGCCTCTCGCAGACTTTCCGGAGCACCTCGATCCTCAGTAAGCTGAAGATGCTGTTTGCTGATGGGCTTTCCAGGACAAACTGCAGTCCTAGCTGGATATAATCAAGTACATAATGGCTTCTCTTCCCCAGAGGTCCATAGCCTTCCTGGAGGAGACTCAGCAGGAAGCGGACATTGAAGAACTCCTCAAATTCCTCTGGATGATAGTGGCCATAGACCTCCAAAACCTCTTTCCCAATCTCTCTTTTATACTTGGTGTCCCCGGTGAGATAAAGCTTGGTGGACAGCTCCAGCATGGACCAGCACTGCTCGCTGTCCATGGGCTGCTTCGCTGCCTCGATGACGCGCCTCACAAGCCCTTGCTTCACGTTGTTGGGGTAAGAGGACATCACCACAGCTTCCAGTATCTTATCCATCTCTGCTCCCTGCTCCTTAAAAGAGAAGGACAGAGCAGCAGGTTAGTTCAAGGAGGGTCTGCTGAGCTTTCAAGCCCAGGTTGGAGCAAGGGAGGTCAAAAAACCAAAGCTATCTGGAACCACTCTGAAGAGGATAATTCTTGTGGCCTTTTCAAGTACCATTTAGGAAAGTTTCCACTCTGGTGATGGTTGACTGAGACTAAAACCCCCAAACTGAATCAATACACAAAGATACAGAACTTCTTCTGATTAATCACACATTTGAGCATTTTTGTCTTGCTAACAACCAACTACAGACCCACAGAAGGGACAAGTGGGGAATTAAGGGAACCAAGGTCTTACACTGCTGTCTGCTGGCTCAGGTGTCCTCAAGAGGCAAAGATGGTCTTGATGATTATCTTCACATTCAGGGAAGGAGAGAAAAGCCCTGGGAAGCAGAGGTGGGATTGCAGCCTCTCTGTGCAATGGTAGGGGTGTTTGTTTAACATTCACACCGTGCTGCCAGCCACTCCATCCGAGTGGTGCAGTCTTGGCTGCTCCCCAGGGACCTGCCGCATTTGTATGCAGGACCAAAGCGAGCAGGGAGAGAAACTGCAGAGTCAGGCAAAGTTTCCCATTTGTCACAGCCTGAATTCACCAGCAATAAAGCATTAGAGAAGAGTTTAAAAAAAACAAGGAATTCCCAAGGAAAAAGCTGAGAATAACATCTATAACCAGGTGTTGGATACATTAATGCACAATAAAAAAAAATTTAAAAAAATAAAAGAGAGAGAGAGAGAGAGAAAATAACAACAAATCCCAAACAATTACAGAGTGATAAAATTAGAAAGTCAGGATTTCTTATAATGTATTTACAGGGACTAAAAATGTTCATCCACAGCTGGTCCCCAGCACAATGCACTGCACAAATACACTTGTGGAGAAGGTCCTTCCAGCCTATAGCTTAAAATGTGCCACACTCATGTATCTGACCAGAATAATAATCCCCTCCTTTCTGTTCCTCAGCTCCCTAATCTGTGAAATGAGAACAACATGCACCAGTTCCTAGTGGGGTTGGTTGAAAGATTCTTCATTAGCACTTGGGAAGCATTTGAAGTTTTTCAAGTGGACAGGGTTATGAAAAATATAAATGCAGATGGCATGTACCCCAAGTATGGTTTTCACAGACGACATCCAGAAGAGAGCTCAGCAGATGCCATCTAAGGACCATGCCATCCCTGGAATGAGCCAGAGAGTATCTTTTCGCCTGGTAGACAGCTGCTTGAGTACGGAGAAGTAAAACCATGCCAGACACAAACATCAAGATCTGACTCACAGCTGCTTGGCTGGGAAGCCTTCCCACTTCACCAAATATCACCTCTTCCCATCATTGCTTCCTCAATCTCACAAGATTAAAAAAATCCATTATTGATAAATATATATACACATATATATATAGCCACCTCCAATCCAGTGATGACCACAGGCTACATTACAATGTCTCTCCAACAACCACCTTGCCCTTTCTGGCCTCTGCCTGCTGACTCATACATTCCTCTGCTCATGTGCTGGATTTATTTTTCCCCATCAAGCATTACTGCTGCCTTCCCTGCAACAAGCTATGGCAGAGCTAATGCTCTCCATCACACTATTTTCCCAGGATAGAATATATAAGCAGGACTCCTGAGGGACCAGCCTGCATTAAACCAGTGGCAAACGAGGACAAGATAAAAGGAGAAGACAAAATCCCACAGATAATGTCTTTTCACCTCACACAGAAAGTACCACAGTGTCAGCAAAGACTAAAAGTCAACTGGAGAGCAGACAGTCCAAAATCAAGAGGAGCATTTGACCTTGCTGTAGCTCAGTGGTTGCCTTGGCCAGACACAAACTGGCACATACCTGCAGTCAAGCTGGTACCCCTCTCACCTCCTCTCTGCATGTTCCCAGCCTGAGCCCAGACACCCTGGTCATCTGGCATATAGATAAGGGGCCAGGAGGAGATAGAAGGACTTACAGCGCTCACTATTAATTCCCTGGAGCAATCCATGCTGAGCCTGGCACAGTCACACAGGCAGAATGGTCAAACAATGGCTACAGCTCTTTTAGACTTAACCCCATAAACCACCACAGTCCTCTGGTGTAAGTGGTGTTGGATGCTCTCACTGTCCCTCTCAGATGTGATGGCTCCTCACCACTGCCCCCACTATAACTGTGTTTTTAGCTACTTTAGCATCACCAAACTTCACTCAAATTTTTGATGCAGAGTCTAATTCCATCTGAATTTTGAGATGAATTTGTACCTCCTAAAAGGGCTTGGTTCTACCTCAGGCTGATCGCAGAAAGGGACAGGAGGATGGGCTTCCTTAATATTGCTGCCTGGAGAGCAACTGGGTCATGTCTGACATTGTGTAGTAGGACAAGGCTGAAACAAACTCCCTCCATAGTCAATAGGCAAACAAGTCCCAAAGCACCATCTTCCTCAGCAGGAAACATCATAATGACTTATATGGACATTAAGACCTTGAAGACACTCAGGGAGAACCACCTGAGTTGACTTTGTGATGAAGGGTCCACGCTCTCCTCACCAATGAAGGGCTTTACAGGACAAGGCTGGGCTCTAGGTAATACAGCCCCACCTGCACCTCTCCAATCATCCTGGTGCCAGCAAGAGGGGACAAACAAGCCCATGGTTCTGCGTGCATCAGGGTAGACCAAACTGCTCCCTGGGTGTGGGCCAGACAAGGCCAGGATGGAGGATGCTAGCCAGGCCATATCTTATCAACTTAGAACTACATTAAAGCAACATTTAAGTGGCTTTGTAACATGCAGTAATAAATATTACAGTCTTAAAACTACACTAAAAAAGCATTCTACACTAAAAAAAATTCACATGTCAAAGGCTAGGAATTAAGACAGCTAATTCAAGACAAGCAAGCACAGCTCCAGATGCTTTCAGAGCAATATTCGTTAAAGCATCTAATATTAACTTTTTGTCCCCCTAAGATCTCCCTGGAAAGTGAATCAGGGTTTGCAGCGGAGGAGTAAAGTGATTTGGAGTGTTGTCTGTAAGATCACTGCCTCATTTGTTGTAGAAATTGAAAATGTGTCATAAATAACCCAGGGAACTGCAGGAGAGGGAAGGACAGTTCATTGTCAGGCAGCTGAATGCTGCCTTGGAGATCCGGTCCCTGGTTCTCCTCTGTTTAATACTGAAATAAAGAGACTAAATATTCATACAATCAGGCTTCTATAATGAGTGTTCCTGAAGTAGAACAACCTTTCTGCACTTCTTCCTTACCAGCATAAACAACACTGAAGAGCTGGGAGATTGGCTCATTCCTGCTGGTGAACAGAACTGAGTTCTTGGAGCACACGAGGATGAAGTAGAAGGTCAAAGAGTTAATTATTAAACTGAAGAGTCACATTGAGGTTCCCATCTGTTTTGTAGCTCACATAAAACAGAGAGTACACAATATGAGCTTTGCAGAGAAAAAGAAAAAAATCCCATGAAATGGCAAAACTGTTCTGCTACCCCAGTGAATGACTGGCAGAAACAACACAGGCAAAATCACAGAGTGGGGAGAAAAAGAACTTTGGGAGGTCTCTATCCCAAACCCTGTCCACAGCTGAAATTAACCCCAGCCGCTCAGGGTTTTAGCCATCAAAGTCTAGGAAATGTTCCTGGATGGAAATCATACAACAACCCTGAGCAACCTGCTCCTGTTCTAATTATCTCATAGTGGGAAGGTTTTCCCTATTTGCAGGTGGAAGCTCTTGTTTCAATTTATGTCTGGTTTTTCTCATTCACCTGCCTTGTATTCCTGTAAAAAGCCTGGATTCATCTCCTGAATAACCTCCTTATAGGCACTGGGGAGCTGCTATCAGTCAGTCCCCAGTCTTCAACAGTTTAAGGGGTTAGTCCATCCCAAAATACTTTGCATTTGTCCTTGTTGAATTCCATGAGGTTCATGTCAGACACAGCAAGTCCTGGCCCTCCTGTATGGCAGCCCTGCCCCAAGCATATTGACTATTCTTCAACTCTGGTCTCACTCACAAATTTGATAAAATTAATTTCATCTTCTCCTCCACTTCATTTATAAAAAAAAATATTAAAAAGGAAAGGTCCTAGGATAGTTCCAGCCTGCTTCCTACCCAATTAGCAGTCCACACATGTCTTTGATACAAGGATGGGTCTCTGCAAGGGCATCCAAGCATGCTCTAGAAACCAAAGAGGGAAAAGGAATTTAAGCCAAGAGCAGCATCAGCTAGCTTAGCATCACTCTCCAAACTGAGTAAACTGGAAAAAAAAAAACAAAAGGAAAAAAAACCCCAGCCTCAGGATAAAAATCACCTTTGACTTTGCTTGGGTCTAGTCTCCATCCTCTGTACTGTTTCAAGCTGTACTTATAGTCCTTTTCTGCCTATTCTTTAATTAGGATTCATTTCAATTGAAATCTATCCAATTACTTCTAAATCAATTCATTCCTTTATCCCTGCCAGCAGCAGATTTCCAGTAAATTATCCTTAGTACTTTTTGCAGAATGTGGTACCAGTTCCCACACCCTAGGTCTTAACAAAGCTCTGAAAACATAGATGCAAAATGCACCTTACCTTTAGGGAACCTTAGTGATAAACTCAGCACATTTCCTACAATGGCATCATAGAGACTTTGATAAATACCACTAAAGAAGGAAAAATAAGTCTCACCATCCAAACATAGAGTGATACATTAAGCGGTTTGCTTCTGACTTACAAAGAAGAAAAATATCTGCTTCCCTGAACTCCTTGGAGGTCTGGAAGTACAGATATGAGACTCACCTTTTATTGTCCTTAACTCCTGCCAAAATGGTTTCTTTTATGTCAGCCAGGACATTACTGCTATTCCTGCTGCATCCTCCAGGCAGCTAGACAATTAGGGCTCAATCCTGCAGCATGCTGACCTGCTGCAGGATAAAAGTGAGCTCACATAGTGCCTTGCTAGAGCACAAAAAACACCAACATTTGCCATGACTTGGTACACAACTTGTTACAAGGACCAGCCCTGTTGTCACCTCTCTGGGTCTGTTTTCCAGAAATAACAAAATAATTGTCTTCTAATGACTTTTTCTGCGGGCAATAAATGTCCAATAGATTCATAGGCAAAGAGGATTATTATTTTTAGTTCAAAGTACATCTCTTTTCATCCAGCTAAGAAGGGGAAACCACAGCCCACACATCATTACCACATCTAATAGATACTCATGTTGTTGTAGCAGTATGAAAACTGAGGCACATCTAGACCGTAGAATCATAGAATGGTTGGAAGGGACCTTAAAAACTATCTAGATCAAAGCATTTGCTCAAGGAGATGGAATAGGTTCTGACAGAGCCAGCAGCCAAACCTCTCCAGACCCGCAAATACATTAACGGTGATGCTTCACTATACTTTGCTTTCAGCTGCTGACTGAGTTGAACTCCATAAAGTGCCATGGCAGAGCAGAGCACCAGGTTAATTTTTATGAGATCCAAACAGAAAATCAGAGCTAATAACTGCAGAAAAATCGCATTAAATAGCCCTTTATAAAGAGAAGTGAGACTACCCATTTGCAGCCATAACAGGGGAAAATTGCCAGCACAGAAGCCTGGCTGAATTTTTTGCATATGATTATTATCTGCCATTCTAAATTCACCTTCTCTTTTCAAGGAGATCACATATTCCTTGCTTCCCATCCCAGACTGTTTTCCAGTGGCAGATTGCAGTCGTTTTGTGTGTCTCCTACTCACTAGAGTTAATTGCTTTTGGTTGCCGAGGCTCTTCATGTTTTTCTCTCCGTGGAATCAGAACTGCCCTTTAGCACTGATAAAGACATTGCCCTGCACCACAGGCAGCAGCAGATTCGGAGCAGGAGGTTGTCCCTGTGCTCTGCAGAACAGTAGCTTTCAGTTTTCTCCAGAAAGCTCAGTAGCTTTCTGTTCTCTCCAGAGAGAGAAGGTTTATTTAAGGCATTGTTACCCAACTGGACTGCTGGCATTTTGCATGGCTTTGCTGTACATCAGGAGCTCCACCCTGGGAACAATGAGTTCCTCTCTTGTGGTCACATTCTTTTAGGTCTCAAAAAAGTAACCAACCAGAAGATATCTATTTGCAATTAGCCTAAGTTTATCATATAGTAGTCCCTACCTTCTTTAAAATTTGTTGAGACTTTAGATCCACAGACCACTGTGGACCCTTTTCCTTCTTTCTGCAGTACCACATATTCAATTGTTCTTTTTTCCTCTAAAATATCATACATATGTTTGACCATATAATAAATTCTATCAGCCCTCTCCAAGTGACAACAGTGCTGGCTGGGCAGGCTGCCCTACCTCAACCCATCTATCTTACTTACTTTACCCTGCCCTCTCATTTCTCCAGAGCGTCTTCTTTGATCTCTTTGGTGCACACAGATCCCCAGGTTCCTTCTCTTGCTCTGTTTTTTGCTGTTAGGCACTCAGCCATCAAATTAAAAAAAGGCTTTGGGTGGACATCAAAGCAATAGGTGCACTACCAAATACAGCCTAAGGCTCTAGCATTTCATCCTCTCTTTCTCCAGACTCCTGCCAGCTCCATTCCTCCCTTTCAGTCAACAGCCACATCCACACATCTCTAGTACCTACTGGTATCCTTTTCTAATAAGGCATCTCAAAACCATCACTAGCATATTATCAACTATCCTGGTACAGATATAAAAAGCAAGACACAAGGAATTAAGTTCCTCTCTCCCTTGAAAACCAGCAGAGAGAAAGGCACGTGAGGCAAGGCTTGCTCTAACCACCAGACCAGCAGTGACAAACCACTGGCTCTGCGGCTGAGCCCAGCACCAACTCCAGACAAAAATAACCCACCCCAGCTGCTTTTGATTTCTCTGAATTTATTTCACACTGGATGCCCAAAAGCTCTGTCCTGCCTGCAATAGGTAAGTTTTTCCCAGTTTTCTTCCTTACATCCTCCAGTTGAAGATATCTTCCTTTTCTTTCCCTAAAAGACTTCTGCTTTCCTGCTTAGCTAGAGCTCTCAGTCTGGGCTGTGACACCCTACTTCCATAAGGCTTTATACATGGAGTGCCCAGATCCTGCACTGACCTTCAGGCCAATGTCCTTTCTATCACTGTCCCTGGAGACAGTAAAAACATCTACTCCGGAAAGCTGGTTGTTTTCCTGAAGGTATTTATAGCATTAAAATCACTCTCCTTTCTTCAGGTTTCTGTCTGCTTTTGTCTCTGTATAGAAATTAAAACCCTGGATACAACCCAAGGAAAAACCACGTCCTGTTCACCAAAGCATACCAGACTGAGGGCGGATACTGCCAACACTGCCTGGGATTCATCAGACACTGATTCACTGTTTGGAGACAGAGATCTCCAATTCTTGGTGGTGCCTTCAGGAAAGGAAAAAATGGGGTATGATGCCCATTTGAGAGCTCAGTTTCCCTCCAGTCCCCAATATATTTGGTTTTGCATCAGTCAATTCAGAAAGTAGGAATGCAAAGTGAGACCATGGCAAACTTTATGGACTCCATCACAAAGATGCCTAAAGCATTTTGAGACCCCTCCTCAGGTGAAAGCTCAGTTGCATCCTTTTAGTTTAGGCAGGGCATGCTGTTGAAATTTTCCTGCCACCACATGCAGCAGGGCATAGTTGAGCTCTCAAAGTGCTGTGAAAAGACTCATAGCAGTGCATATATTCCAACATCTGCTTTTATTCTTCAGTAACACCTGAAAAGTCCAAGCTGGGGCAAATCTAACCTGAAATTGGATTGGATCTCAACTAATCTGAATTTGACCCTCACTTTTAGAGTCTTTGGCTCCTTATGGATGGGAACATCCCTAGGAATCTCTCCCCAGGTCAGCTTCCCTGAGAAAAACCTGAATCTGTCTTGGCCAGTTTGTTACAACAAGACGCTGCCTTGTAAACAGGTTTGCAAAGCCCTGCAGGCACTGGGGGAATGTACACGCCCCCACTTTCCAATGTTGCTCCTGTATTTCTCCCTCCAAGCATTCACCTATAGCCTGATTCCCGAAAAGCCAAATGCTCAATCACCCCTCCTCCACCATTCCCTTCTGCACCCTGACCACAGAGCATCCCTCTGTCAAGCATCTCTCTGGGAATCCCAAAACCTGGTCCTTTCCCTCAAACTCCTCTCTATAAACATCCCTCTCTTGAGCATCCTTCTTGCATCTCAGCCTTTTGAGTAGTTCTCACTCCAACCATCTCTCCTGCATATCTCTCTCCAAGCAGTCTGCTACATTCCAACCCCAGAGCATCCCTCTGAGTACCCTTCCCAAGCACCCCCACCCTTACCCTAAATATCCCTCCCTTGGAGCATCCCAGTTCCTGAGAAAGCCAACTCTATCCTGACCCTCAAGCAGTCCTTACTTCCAGCTCCTTCCTGCATTCCAACCCCTGAAAAACCTTCTGTATCCTGACTGCCAATCATTCTTGCCTTTGAGCATCCCTCCTGCAACACTTTCCAGCAGCATTCCTCCTGCATCACTTCCCTTGAGCAGCCTACCTGCATCCCTCACTCAGCCGGTCCCTCATTCCATGCCTCCCTCCAGCATCCCTTACTCCAAGCATCCCTCCAGCATCCCAACCCCCCCAGCATCCCTTTCCCTGACTAACCCTCCTGCATCTCTTTCCCTGAGCACCCTTCCTATATGCTTCTCACTGAGTATTCCTCCTGAATCCCTCACCCCGGACATTCATCACCTCAAGCACTCCTCCTTTACCTCTTACCCCGAGCACTTCTGCATCCCTCACCTTAAGTATCCCTCCAGGACTCCTATTCCCAACTACCCTTTCTGCACCCCTTCCCCTGAGCACCCCTCCTACACCCTTTGCCCCGATTATTCCTCCTGAACGCCTCACCCCAAGCGCACCTCCCGT
>VWZU01017909.1:16074-31070 GCA_013397095.1 Sterrhoptilus dennistouni | reverse complement strand
GTGGGTCCCCGGCGGGGCTGGGGGGCGTGAGGAGGGCCGGGGGCACCCCCAGAGGAATTCCCCGAGGGGGAGTTGTGGGGGGAAGCCGAGGCACGGGGAGGAAGCGGCCGGGAGCAGCTGGTCCGCTGTGGGATGCGGGCAGGACGGGCGAGCCCCTTCTGAAGGGGAATTTGGAGTTATTTCTTTCGCATTTTATGCTAAATTAGTCGTGTGAGCGCCTGGCTATATAGGGAGGAGCCGTACCTACGATTGTCCGTAACACGGTCGGGTTCAGCGTCATTCTGCAAACTTTGCACATTCCCCTGCCCCCTTCCAATGAAACATCTCTGAAATGTGACTATTGACAGCGAATCCAAGCCCTGTGTGCCCACACCTGAGACATGCAGCCAGCTGGGTCCAGGCAGGGGATGGACGTGATATATGCCCTCCAGAGGGTCTAATTCTGAGTGGTGCCTACCTTGTTAGCTTGATTTCTGAGTGGGTTTTGCTGTGGTGCAGCAGCATCAGCACTGGGAATTAGCCGCCCTGTATTTGCAGGGATGCTCTGGAAGCAGTGGGGTCAGTGGGAGATGAGGTGCGAACTGGATCATTGAACCACCCCGTGTGTCCATCAAGCAGGTGGTGGGCGACCATGTGTGCCGTGAACTTGTCCAGGGACAAAATAAAGTGTTCCATGAAGGAAATAAAGAGTATCTGGAAGATACTCCAGTCATGCCAAGTGATACTTAAATGGATGCTGGGACAGGACGTTGAAAGTCAGTGAAAACTTTTGCCAGAACTGGCATTAAAGGGGTATATTGGACTGTACAAAGGGTTCCACCAGCTTGGAAGGAAAAGTGATTCTCCCACTGCCCTGAGACCCCAGGCAGGTTCCTTTCTGGCAGGCGGTGGCAGTGCCCTCCTGACCATCTGCACTGCCCACCCAGCAGCCCCTGAGCCTACGGGTGCAGAAGGCCCCAGCAGGAGAGCACTGAGCACTGCAGCACTTTGGCTTTCATTCTCCAGACCTGGCTGCAGCCGCATCCCTGTGGCTCTGCACTCCCTCTCCCCCTCCATCTTGTCGTCAGCCGTTCTCTTTCAGCAGCCCTTCACCTTCTTTTCGTTCTCCTGCTGCCTGCTGTGTGCTGCTGCTTTTGTTCCTCCACTCCCAGGAGGAGCCTGACCTTTGCTTCATATCGCTCCTTGCTTCTACTAACTGGGCAACAGCCCTATTTCCCTGCCTCTGCCTCCCTACCCCTTCTCTTTATGCGTAAATTCAGCATCTGCAGAGAGCCTACGTGAACCCTCCTGCATTCAGCTGCATCCCTAAGCAGGCAGCCCGGGAGATGCTCCAGGGCATGGAGGTGCAGGTCGGGAAAGGGATGAACACACACCACCATCGTACCCACAGCAAAGCAGGGCTGTTCCGAATCTCCCGTTCACGCTTTCCCATCCCTCGTTCGGCTCGCTGGCAGAACAGCGTTTCTGTGCATAACAGAGCAAGGTCAGAAAATTAAATACAAATGAAATATTAAAAACGGGAAGAAAAGCAGCCGCGCCCCGAAGGCGTGTAGTCAGTCTGTCTGTCTGTCTCCCGGCACTGCAGCCGCCGGCAGTCCCATAGCAATAAAAGGGAAGGGTGACCCGTCGTTTCCTGCCTCTCGCCTGCTGGGAATTTGAGTCCCTTCCCAGAACTCGTCCCCACGTTCCCCGTGCCAGCCTCGGGGTGAGCGGCCTTTTCCCAAACGCCTGCTGGAAATTTCCAGAGGCACCACAGCAGTCCCGAAACGAAAAGCTGCTGTGCCTCCCCGCAGGCCCTTCATTTTGGGATCTGTTGCTCCTGGCAGGCACGCCATGCTCTGCTTCACCGACTGAATTTAAGGCTCTCTTAACGTGCTGCTCAGTTGGAGGGGCTCATATTAAGTAAGTGTCCAAAATCAGGTGGGTCCGTTCTGCAGCGATGGGAAAACATGGGATTTCCTCTCTAAGATTGCCATAAATAACCATATAGGGTGCAGAGACTGTATTGTGAATGTTTAATCTTCCATAGTAAAGGATGAGCTGAGCTAAGTAAATGTGCATCAGGGATATATGTAGGGAGGGGTGAGTCTATCCTTGCAAAGGATTTTGTCCAAAATTTTTCCTAAAACTCAACTCTCAACTCTCCCTACTGTCTGTTGCAAGTTGGGTAAGTGGTCAGCTAAGGTGTGGTTTGTTTGGGTTTTTTAAACCCTTAAATACTTTTTTTGTTGTTGTTTCTGCCTTCCTCCTTTAGTTGTTGTTTATTATTATTATTATCTTGTCTTTCATGAAGTGACTTCTAGGCTTCAAACTGCCTTGTTTGCAGCCCCCATAACACAGAAAGGCATGAGCTTGTAGAGTTTGGATTTCCTCCACGAGGTTGGCCCCTTGAGAAGGGACAAGGCACAGAACTGTTCTGCAGGTTGAGTTAAAACAAGTGCCATGGGCTTGGCTGTGTCCAGGTCTGGAGTTCCCAACTTTATGAGGGTAGGTTTGTTTGTTTGTTTATTTCCTCAGGGCTCAGGTGTTTTGTAGAAACTGGAATTTTTACCTCAAACCAAAACATGTATTTAGTAAGACACGGTGGAGCAAAGTGATACATGGCAGGTGTGGGCACAGACCAAAGCAGAACGAGCTTCACACAGGAAGGAGCATCTTTGCCTGATTATGTGTTCACAGTTAATATGCTCTAATGGAGCAGACTGCAGCCTCATCCTGCAACAACCATCTTTTGCTGAATCCCATTTAAAGTCTCCAGCAGCCATACAGGTGCCCAGCTATTTGTTTTTTCATACTTTCTTTTGAGCTGAAATCAATCCTGCCCCTCCTGAGGCAGAATTACTTCCTATAAAGCACTACCTGATCTGTCTCTTGTAACATTTGTCTACTTGATGTGGCTTTCACCAGCTCTCTTGGGCAATACTCAAAAATCCAGAGAGGTTTTTAGTCTGGCTGCTCTTCCTGATGCTTAGCAGAAATGGTCCCTGGTTTGCTCTAATTCTGTTGCCACTTAGGCATCATTCATTGCATCAGCCTAAATAATTAATTTCTTCTTTTTTTTAAATTTTTCTTTTCTTGTTCCTGTGTGCATATTTTGTGGTTCACTGTTAGTCCTCAACTATTTCTTACAGCAGATGCACATATTTCACTGTCTTAAATACAGATTTTCCAAGTTTTAGTTGTGGAGGGATATTTCACAGCTAAGGCTATTGAAGCATAAAATTAATCAGCCATGCAATACTTTAGACATAAGATTAGGAAGCACTGGTACAGGCTGCACAGAGAATCTGTGGCTGCCCTGTCCCTGGCAGTGTTCAAGGCCAGGCTGGATAGGACTTTGAGCAGCCTTGTCTAGTGAAAAGTGTCCCTGCCCATGAGGCGTGGGTTGGAACAAGATAATCTTCAGGGTCTCTTCCAACCCAAGCCATTCTATAATTGTGTGATTCCATGAAATTAAAACCATTAAAAACAATGACTTTGTAAATGACCATGTAATGCTACATCTTGCAGCAAAAACTCTATTTCTGTAACAGCATATGTTAACTCATATTTCAGGGGATGCTACAATTTTAATGCTTTTAATACCATGTGTAAGGGCTTCAGAGTCCCTAAGCAGCCTGTGAGATGGACTTTGGAAACCTTAACAACTCAACATGATCTTCTTCAACCAAATTACAGATTGCTCTTGCTTTGCTGTTCCGTGTTTAATTAATCTCAATAATTAAATCTCCTGAATGACACTAGGATCAACCAGTTATCCACATCTTGGGCATTGCCTCTGAAATCCAGAAAGATTGATTCATTTTCCTTCCCTGACATTTTTAAAGTGAAATGTGTGTTGGCAATCAATTTCTTTTCCCAATTAAAATCCTGTTTAAAATTGTCTTTATAGATATATATACAGTAGATATAGAGAGAGCTATAGCTATCTTTCTACAACGATATAAACATATCTGTAACTTTAGACTTTCTATTAAACTGCATTCTTTTTGCTAAAAAGGATAGATTACAGCTGTATGCATTTTTCAATGATTTAAAACAGTAATATTTGTGCCATTTGTTTACATTTTACTTACTTTGGCAAATCATGACTGATGGGTTTTTTTTTGTTTTGTTTTGCTTTGATGATTACTGTACACTTGTGGATTTTTGCCAAGTTGGGTGAAACAGGCACTCAGTTAAATTATGCATACAGAATTTTATTTATTAACTAATTAAAGCACTCTTAAATGTGATGAATACAGGAGAGGGGAAATAAGCTTATCCAAAGCTGTTCTACATTCAAAATTATTATGAAACCAAGTGGTATGATAATGATGGTTCTAAATATGTGAAGGCATTGATCAGTGAAAACAGTTAGCTTTTGTCATTTTGCATACTTGGATACCTTCCTGCTGTGTCAACCTCCATTATTCTCCCAGCTTCAAACCAGTTATCTGCTGAACTAAACTCATGGGGTAGAGGGTTATTAGAGAAAGGTTCTCTATGCAGCTGTTGAGGATGCTCCTAGGAGTAAAACCCAAGTTAAAGTTTACAAGCTGTGGTCAGTTGAAATGCTGAGATGATCAGACAACAGCTTCTGTTCATGAGTTTGACTTTTTCATAAAGCTGCACTGCTGGTTTCTCTCAATTTACATCATGTGATAAGATCATGACTTTAAATCAAATAGACTTTCCCCCGCTCCATGATATTAAGAGGTATTTAAATACAGGTTGCTCTTAGAAGCACAAAATAAATCTTGTGTTCTTCAGCCAAATTTGCATCTTCAGCTGTCAAATTCGATCTCTAGCTGACCTAATTTGAGTGAATTTTAAATGCTACTTGGGGAGGAGCTACACAAAAGACTTTACTGTAATTCTCTGCTTCCAAGAACCGTACCCCAGTTTGTACTTTTCCTTGGTGACTGCAGGTTATGAAATCATACAATCATAGAATGGTTTGGGTTGGAAGGGACCATAAAGATCATCTAGTTCCAAGCCACCCCCTCCCATGGGCAGGGACACCTTCCACTAGACCAGTAGCCTCCCATGTCCAAGATCAGACGTTCTTGGTACCTCCTTTTTGTGGAATTCTCACTAAGAAGTGATTTTCATGCTGCATTCTTGGACAACCTTTATATTGCATTAGCAAAGCACCCAGGCTTGAAAAAACATGCTGGAGGCTGCAAATGGTGGTTGAATGATTAAAGAGAGGAAACTTAGAACCCATTTCATTTCAGTTTTACAGGTTTATGAAAAACAGTTTTTCATAAACAAATTTTTAGAGAAAAAAAAGCAGCAAAGATTGACTTTCCCCAGCTACTGTTAAGTATGTTGGTTGGTCAACGCATTAAGTCCAGGTTGATGATAAATCCAGTAGACATTCATGCTCATTTGTACTCAGGTTTTTGGGTCTTCTGAGTTTCCCAGACTATCAGATTCCTCTTCACACTGTGAGGATATAAACCTCTAAGAAATGGGATTAGGCAAAAGAAGACCATTAGGAAAGAGGACTGAGGAATGTTTATCCTCCAGCCTTCTTTATGGGCAAGATGTTTGCATCATTAAATGTTTAAAATTTGACATTTTGCAGGTTCAGATGGGCAGGTTCAAAATCAGAGCAGGCTGGGTCTTAGGAGATTGAAATCCAGTCTGTATGGGTCTTCAGAATGCAGAATAGCCATAAGCAGAATGGGCTGTCCAGGGCATGTGTCTGAGCAATGCCCAAAGGTGGGAGAGGAGCGGAGCCCACACTCTGGGCTGAGAGAGGCTGCCAATCTCTGTGCTACTCTTCCAGCTCCAGAGCTAAGGCTTGGTTCAATTTCTGATGCTGTTGCTGCCAGCATAGATACAGTCTTCAGCTTCAGAGAGCTCATGTTACTGCCATATTTTGTTGGCAACCTCATTTTTTGACTGCTGATAAGAAAACAGTTACATTTGATTTAAATGTTGTCCGTTCAGGTTGGACCATGTCCTCTGCCTCTCATTCAGGCTATCAGTGAGGTGTGGGATCAGACTAAACCTAGGATGGATGATGAGTTTCAAATGAAGATCTATATCTTTGGGCTTCATGCTGGTATTTGGGTTGTGACTTTTGACCAGGAGCTCTGCCAAGTGAAGCCTTCACATAAACACATCAAGGGAAGCATCTTGCTCTGAGTCTGGTTAATGCTGGCAGAAAACATGAGAAAAAAACTCTGATGATGTAGATAAGCAGGCTTGGGCTCAAAAATCCAAAAACTTCACCTCTGAAGGAAGAACAGGTTGTTTAGTCTACAGCAACTTGAAGGGTAGCAGATGTAGGAAGCAGTGAACATGGCTTTTGACTCTATCAGTCCTGCTTCTACCAGCTGTGTTATTTGGAGAGAGGTATGGGGAAGCTTCTGTTTGATGAAATGTGAAAAAAAGTAAAATCCATTTTAGACTGCTTTTGTGAATGCCTGATTGTTCTTGTAGCAATGCTTTTTGCAGACATACTGCAAACCCTTGGGAAAAAAAAATCCATAGCATCCACTTGTGCTACAGAATTAGATGTTGAAGCCTCCACATGATCAGGTTTAAACAGCTCTTGACTCTAAATTGGGTTGAAGTCTTTGAGAGTGGGAAGTATGCTGAGACTACAGTGTCAGGGGGAGTTTAGCACTGGAACAGATAGTTTTTTCTGGAGTATATTTATCTAAGGTTAGTCACAAGGATGGTCTGTGGCCATCAATGCACGTGTTGTTGTGTTGGCCTACACATGCATCTTTATTTGCCAGTTTTGCTGGCTGCATGGGACTAAGGGATATACAGGGAAAGCACTCTAGATTTAGAGATCTGCATCTTTCCATTATTTTGCAGTGGGATATAGGCTGTGTGCCAAGGGCTAAAGAACAAAGTGGAATGTTAGTCTTAAACAACAAGTTAAAGGCAGGCTCTCCTTTGACCTGTTAATTAACTGCCTTAGGTTGGGCCAGTTTTTCTTAGCAAAATGTGCTGCTGCCTAGAGATGTATTTGTTTTAGAATGCCATTAGCACTATTATCTGGGTTTTAGCAGTCATAAAAAAAATTATATTCCAGCACAGATGACCTTCTCCCTTTCTGCATTTTGCTGTGACTCCAGGGCTGATAATAGTGGGTAGTGTCTATGATTATTCCATTACTAGTTCGGAAAATGCCTGCACTTAATTCAATTTTAAGGGAGCTGTTTGGCAGCTTTCTGTTGAATGGCTGTAGTTACTGCAGCAAGAGCTGCCTCCTGCCTCTGGAAGCAAACACTGGTGGGTTTCCTGCTGAACTGTTGATTGATTTAGATTCAGCAAACAAGGAAAAACAGATTTGCAGGTCCTCAGGTAGCAGGAATGATGGCCCACCTGCACAAGACAGCTGAGCTGAACTGCAGTGGAGAGAACTGCACGGCTCCTTTCTTTTCCCTTGGCCCTGCCCGGGCATTGGTCCAGTTCCAACATACAGCAAAGCATGCTGAATAGAAAATGTTGGGCTTTCTCCCTAAATTGACTCACTGTGGGATCAGATGAGTGCCAGAGGGGGCATAAGAGAGGAGGGTGGTATGGTGGAGGGCAAGGGGAGGTCATGCATGCCCCTTCCTAAGGCTTAACTGCACCTTAAAATTGCGTCCTTAGTTCATGTCAGCTGATGGCAGAGGCTCTGCATGGAAACAATGAACTGGAATATGGCCCCAAATAATTAGAAAATGTTTTCTAGGATAAAGTACATTTGAAGGAGAAAGTCTGGTGGTTTTTTTAATGAAAGGAACCACAGATTGTCATGTGCTTACAGCAGCAACTGCTGTCTGGCTCCCTGCTATGCTGACTGCACTCAGACATACGTCAGGGGATTCTGCTGAACTGCTTTGTTACTTTAATCATATCTTCAAACACTGTGGAAGATGTTGGGTCATGTCCAGTTCTTGTCCTGTCCTTCTCTGCCCCCTCTAAATTCTCTGTGAGGGAAATGAGATCATAAAAGCCCAGAACACTACTTTGAAGTCAGCCCTCATTGTAGATATTGGTGGGAGAGATTGACTTTTAGCATAATTCTAAAGTTTTGGAAGACTCATGATTTCTGGCACTAAACTGAATTAAACAAAGTCCTGTTCAAATCTGTTAGGAGAAAAAACATCCTTATGCTTGTTCTCAAGATATAACCTCAAAAAAAATTCCTCACTTCTAATTTCTATGGTGAATTCTTGCCACATGGTTACCCTTATATATTTAGGACTATTTTTCTCTATAGTTTAACCTTTTAAAAGGATTAATGCAACTAAATGTGTGGTGTTGGATTTTTTTTATTTTTTTTTTTTTAGAATTAGTCCCAGCACTGTGACTTTTCCATCATGTCAGAACCTATCACGCTCAATGTTGGAGGAAAACTCTATACCACCTCTCTGTCCACTCTGACTAGCTTTCCAGACTCCATGCTGGGGGCCATGTTTAGTGGGAAGATCCCAACCAAGAAAGACAGCCAAGGTAACTGCTTTATTGACAGAGATGGCAAAATCTTCCGCTATATCCTGAACTTCTTACGAACTTCTCACTTGGACCTCCCCGAAGATTTTCAGGAAATGGGCTTACTGCGGCGGGAAGTAGATTTTTATCAAATCCAGCCCCTGATTGAGGCCTTGCAGGAGAAGGAGGTAGAGCTTTCTAAAGCAGAGAAAAATGCCATGCTCAACATCACCCTTGATCAGAAGACCCAGACTGTTCACTTCACTGTCCGAGAAGCACCCCAGATTTACAGCCTGTCTTCCTCCAACATGGAAGTGTTCAGTGCTCGTATCTTCTCCACGTCGTGCCTGTTCCTGAAGCTTCTTGGTTCCAAACTGTACTACTGCTTCAATGGAAACCTTTCCTCAATATCCAGTTACCTGCAGGACCCCAACCACTTGACCTTAGATTGGGTTGCAAGTGTGGACGGCCTTCCCGAAGAGGAGTACACCAGGCAGAACTTGAAGAGACTCTGGGTGGTGCCAGATAATAAGCAAATCAATAGTTTCCAGGTGTTTGTGGAAGAAGTGCTGAAAATAGCCATGAGTGATGGTTTCTGCATAGATTCTGCTCATCCACATACTTCAGATTTCATGAATAATAAGATTATTCGCCTAATTCGGTACAAGTAGGAATGAATGGCTGTTGTGGTGCCAGCATGGAGATAACACAGGTTAAGTGTTTCCCTTTAAAACACACTTACAGCCTAATTCAGAATCATGCTTATCTGGATTAAGAGTCATTAACAAGGAGATGATTTTCCTTTAATGTACTTAACCAATACAACCTTTCAGAATGTGTCCATATTCCAGACAGAAGCAATATTGTCTAGTACCTGAATTAAGGACTGGCTCTGTCTCTGCCTCTGACCTTCTGTACAATTCTGGAGGAAATCACTTAACTTCTGTCCTCTTTAGGTTTTCCAGTTGGAAAATGAGTGATCCTTAACCTGCATTGCCAGGGGATGCGAGAGTTTGGTAACCATGGCTTGGGATGTATCTGGAGAACGGATGGAGTGAAAGATACCATGGAGCTGCAGTGCAGCAGACAGCCCTAGGAGCACATTTGCCATGTCTTGCTGTATCACCTGTGCAGAGCATTCAAGAAGCTTGTTTGGATCTGCAGAGAAGAAGCCTTCCCACATGCACTCAATACCGCTGTAAAGGATGGTGCAAGTTGCAAATGAGTAAGGGATCCCATCTCTTTGGAATCAACAAAGCATTTCTGTCACCCTGCAAAGCTGACTTGGGTTTTTTTCCTAAACCCTGTGAGGAAGCCTCTGCTTTATTGTGCTTTGAGGGAAGCCGTGTTAGAATAATGTGACTGGCAAGGAAGCCTTAGAAGAGAGAATGGCGTTACTATAAAGCAAGAAGATTAAACCTTTACTTTTACATTCCAAACGCATCCAAGACAACTAGTCCTTTTCTTTCTCTTACGATGTTAATATTTGTCTGGAGGATGCTGCTGAAACTTTCTAAGGTGAAGATGGATTTTGGGGCAGAGGCCCTCAAAGGTCTTCTAAATATTTGAGCCTCTTTTGGGCATATCTCCTTTCAGCAGTGCCTGGAATGCATGCGATGCTCTCTGTGTAGGATGGATTTCATTTGAAAAGACAACGTTCTCAGCAGGTTACACCTAATATTTTTCATTGCAAAAAGAGAGGGTCATTTTTCCTATCCTGGTTCACTGAGCCTTTTTTTGTTTAATATCTTCGTGAAATGGTCAGGTCACTAAAAGAATTTTACCTGCTTGCTTGGCTTCAGTGTCAGCTTGCCAGAGGGAAGGCACTGGGAAACCAGAGGTCAAACTCTTCCCTGCACACCTGGTCTGTGCTGTAATGAAGATCATAACTCACTAGCTGCATGTTGTCTCTAAACATCATTTGTGCCACATTCAAGATGGTTCTTTCTCAGCTAATTATGTTTAAAAGTATCTTAACTGTATTTCCCTGACCAGATTGCTATGAGTGCATGAGAGGCCCTCTGGAACACTTTCAGGTATCTTTAATGAGATAGAAGGGAAAATGCAATAACTAAGTTTTGCATTTAGAGTTTTAGTGCTTCCAAAGGTTTCTAGCACTGGGCTGCAAAGCTCAGTATTGTGCACGGTCTTGTTTTCCAAAGTAACTTCTCTGTTGTTACTTAACCTGACCTGTGAACAAGCTTAAAGAAGGTGTTTGGTTTTTTTCTTGTAAAAAAACCAGTGTGATCAATATATTTCTACTGTCCCAAACTGTGACTGAGTGAACAACACAAATCTGCATGCTGATTTGTGCACATTCTGCAGTTGTTACAAACCACTGCCCTTTGTCTGACTTGGTGCTAAACCAGCATGATATATGTGGGACCATGTTGTCAGAAAGCACTGATAGGGCTTGAAGCCCTCAGAACCACTAAGCGTGGCAACTTTTGTGTATTTTGAGGATTGTAAACAGGATTTTGTGACCAAATTCCAGTTTGAGTCACCATGTTCTGTATTTAGTTGCATTAGGAAGAACTTTTTTTTTTCCATCCCAGTCCTGAATTACGAAGCACGAGTTGGCCAGTCAGCTGGACACTGACAGGGATGATCTGTGCTAGTAATATGATTATGATCTGTAAAATGAACCCTCTTTGATCAAATTTGTGACTTGAAACCGATATGCTGTTGCTGACTTTATGATAACAGAGATTTTGGGGACTCTCGACAGTATTTCTTTTTAACCCATACCCTTGAGAGTAGATTTTAAATTATCTGGAGCTCTTGTACATCATGACTAAAATAATACTCACCAGTAGGAATTTGTTTCCTGTCAGCTTGAGTTTATCCAAAGGTAAGAGCATGGGCTTAGATCTTATTTGGAAGGGTGGAGGAGGCAAAGTGTAACCTACACCCTTTAAGAGCTCAGAATCAGTACTGCTCCATTCTGTTTCAGCAAAATAAAATATTCCATGAGAGAGTTGAATCATGACTGCATTTTTTTTTTTTTTGTGAAAGGCAAGTAATAGGAGTCTTTAAAAGGAGAGAACTGGACTCAGATCTTCACCTGGAGTGCTTTAACCCATCAGTCTGTTATGCAAAAGATGAGTAAATTGAATACACATTTATTTGTACTCATGCAGCCAAGTCAGCAAAAGGTACAGCTGGTCCCAAATCTCTGTCATTTATTAATAGACAGTGAGATGCAAAATATCCTCTCTTTTGTATATGTAGATAGATGCAGAATTTCCAACCAGTATAAAGACATGAGTGAAGCCATGCTTTGGGAGGAACAGAAAAACTTGAGGTACCTCAAACTTGCTAAGCCCCATAAACATCCTTAAGCATGAGGTCCTATTTATACTGGAAATGGGTGGTTAAGTGAATCACTTGTGATTGCAGTCAAACATATGTTCTACAAACGCAGCTGCTATTTCAAACTCCACACTAAGCTCAGTTTATAGCTGCTCTCGAATTCTGCTGTCTGTGAGTTACGATATAATGACTGTTTATAAGGATGTTCTCTCTCCAGAGCATTTGTTTGCATTTTATCTGAATAGCTGTTTTTTGTTTACCTTCTTTTTCTGAGCCCTGGAGGTGTAACTTGCTTTTGTTTACCACTCAACAGCGCTGATAATGATTCTTCTCAAGAGTTTTCTTGAATTAAAGAGAAGCAAACACGAACAAAGCCATACTAAGTATAGCACAACCCCATTTCTAGTCATGAAAAGCACTTGGCATTTATTACCAGTACCATCTAAAAATTATTTCACTGTTGAGTGGAATATTCACTCTCAGAGCAAACATTTTTATTCCTGGAAAGGATCTAGTGACATTTTCTTCCCTTAAAGTTTTGTGTCTGTTTTGTTCTACATCTTGGTGCATGGCTCCTGATTCTGCCATATGTCTGTCTCCCTCAATACCTTAGTGTACAAAATGAAGCCAAGCCCTGCAATTTATATTTTTTTTTAATGGCCTCTTTTTCCTAAATGACTACTGAATAGAGTGTTCAGTACTGTTAGAGGAGAAGAATACCAGAGTCAGGGCAGATTTTAGCTGTAGTCTAATGGCATTCTCAGATCTGGACATGTGCATAGCACAGTGATATTTCTTACACGGCAAAAAGACTATTATGAAACATTTTAATGGACTCCAGAAAGAGTCACTCGTGGTTTTCTTTATGTGTTTTTAGGCTTGGTATCTCCTAAATATGTAACAATGTCCAGTTACAATGATGAGACTGTAACTGTATATAAATAATATGAGATACTTTTTATACAGTTTATACAGCTGTTAAAGGCTGGGAGGAGTTGATGGGAGGAGTGTTTGTTTCTGCAGAGAGTGGTAAAGAAATAAAAGAAGTAGCTGTAAAAAGTTAGATCTGAAAGAATTCACATTAACAAGAAATCCAGGATTTAGAAGGGAGAGAATAAAAATATCTTGATGTGTTCAGGGGAAAAAAAAACAGCAAGATAACAATGGAGACAAAGATTTTGCTACAAGAGTCTGATTAGAATGATTCAATGGTCCTTTCCAGTTTTATTCTCCTATTATGCACTTTAAATATGCGTCATGCCAAGACTTAGGCTATTAGCTTCTCAGGAACAGGCAGCTCTGCTTCTGTTTGCATGTGCTTCAAATCACCAAACATTTGCACTGTTGTACTTAGAACTTTATAACTGGGTTGTTGAGTATAAATTGCTCCTCAAGTTCACTGGCAGCAAATATCTGCAGTCAATCAGATTTATTCCCAGGAGTAAAAGGCGAGGTGGAAAGCCTGGTGGAGTCTGTATATAATGTTGGTGGTACTGATAAATACTTCCTTCACCCACAGACTGTGGGAAATAAGTCTAGGATCTTCTGATACTTCACAGATTAATGGAGAAGTTATGAAGAAGACTCCTCTGGGCAATTTTGTTTTCACCCCATCCTGTAGAATTCGGCGCCACTGCTCAGAATTTCAATGTATTTTGAAACATTTTGCATCCACATACTGATGGACACAAAGATGCAGGGTACGAGCAATTCTAATATGGGGCCTTCCCAGTATCAGCCTCTTATGTGAATTAGTACAGGCAGTCACAGATAGTCTGTTCAAGAAGGGCTGATTGTGTCTAAATATCCCAGTCAAGCTCACAGGTTCACTTGGGAATAACACAAGGAACGGTTTCCCTGTGAATTCAGAAAAAAAAAAAAAAGGAGCTATAGGGGAGGGCTATATCCAATAATTTCTCCTCATCCTTTTGGCATTCATCTCACTATTTTCATACTCCAGCTCCTAATTGTAGGATTTTCCCATTGATCAGAATTTGGACTCACTAAAAGTCATGCTTTTGAATCGAGCGTTTGAAAAGTGTGAAAATATTGTCTTCATTGCTTACCTTCACAGAGGGCCTTGTAGGCTATCACATTTAAAAATCTGATTGCATTTCTCTGCTTGTAACTCCTTCTGTGAACTGTTACTAATATGTATTTTAGAAAGCAGTAAATAAAATGTGAATGAAGCAGGAGATGCTGTGCCTGACATACTTTTTGAGAAAAAAGCATGAGTGATGCTTGCTGCACCTGTAGCTTTCCCTTTCTCTAACCACTTACCTCGACCTCTCAGTGGCTGGGAATTGCAAGAAGCTCCCCAGGAATTAGTGCAGTTGTAGCAAACTTGGATAAGCAAGCCTTTGTAAATAATCAAAACCATTAAAAATGCATTAGCTCATTCATGTTTCAAACATTTATAAACAGTGGATTCATTTTTCCAGTGAGACCCCTTCTTGAACCCTGATGCTTTACTGCTGTTAGACTTGTCTCTCGTTCCTGAGCTTGAGCAAACCGTAATACATTGCTGCTGTAGAGGAAAATAAACAGTGAACATGCTAACTGTATGATTCCATGCAGCTCCTACAAGATACTAGTCTAAGACAGATGACGGTTTGCTATAAAGGAAGCTAAAAAAGCATCAGCCTTGTTTGCCTCCATCCTCCAGGCTGGGAGGAAGGTATTTTTTAAAAAAATGAGCTTGTTCCTCTGACAGAGCACTTTGTACCTGGAAGCTGAGTGGGACAAGAGCAACACAGGCTGGAGCAGGCACCTCCCTGGAGCAGGGCAAAGCCGGTGTACTTCAGAGCAGCTCCTGCCCAGGGAGGTTGGGCGGCCTCAGCCCCAGCCACCTCCCGGCTCCCCCACACTCACTGCCCGGCAGGATTCCTCCTCCTCCGGCCTCAGCCCGAGCTTCCCTGCAGCAGTCTCGTGTGCTGGATTTCTAAGAGTAAATAGCGATAGCCTGGTACAGCAGCAGCTCAGCTCAAGCTGGGTGTCTGCACAGAGGGGCTCTCAACAAACTCTCTGAGCTTTTATACCCTCAGTCCATTCTCCTCGCGCCCCTTGATCCAGAGGTGATTTTGGGTCTCGGGTGTTCTCTTACTGGTTTCTTGATCTGTGTTCGTGCAGGCTAATCATTAACTGTTTCCTGTGCCCGTGCCCGACCCCCTTCACAGCAAACAATTCCTGATGCCCAGCCCACATTTCCTCTCCTGCTCCTCCCTGTTCCCGCTCCAGCCGCTGGCGGAGCCCCACCC
>VWZU01017909.1:2556-15863 GCA_013397095.1 Sterrhoptilus dennistouni | reverse complement strand
GGCGGGCAGCGTGGCAGCGCGGCCCTGAGGAGGCCCTGAGGAGGCCCTGAGCTGGCCCTGAAGTCCGTGCGGCTCCCGCGTTGGTGAGGGAAGCGCTGCCTCACCGCGGGGCACAGCCTCGCTTCTTTCTTCGGAAACCCTTCTGGCCCGTCCCGGCTGCTCGGCAACGCCGTTAAGTGTGCTGAGACATTAATGCTTTGTGATTTAAAAGTTCTTATACTGAAAAAAAAAAACAAACCCAAACAAATTGCCGTTATACTTTAGCTAGAACTTGGAATTTCGCATTAATTGTCCGAAAAAGTCAAGCTCTAAATAGTTGTTGTCTTATAAGCGCCTGTATTAGTGGCTTTTTACGTGGTCGGTCATAGGACAAGGAGCAATGGTTTTAAACTAAATAAAATGGGAGATTTAGATCAGAGGTCAGGAAAAAAGTCTTTACTGTGAGGTTGGTGGGACACTGGCACAGGCTGCCCAGAGAAGCTGAGCATACCCTGTCCATGGAAGTGTTCTAGGCCAGGTTGGATGGGGCTTGGAGAAACCTGCTCTAGTGGAAGGTGTCCCTGCCCATGGCAGGGTGGTTGGAATGAGATGGTCTTTAGGGTCTTTCCCAACCCAAACCATTCTATGATAAATCTGTGGCACAAAGTTCTTGAGCAGCATCGTTGTTACTGTTTCAGTTACTTGATGGCAGCAATGTCCTAGAGCTGAGAGAAGCTTCCTTTTCACCTCTATGTGGTGACGTGCTCTGAAATTTTTCCCTTTTAAGTGTATACACGTATGTGGCTCTTAACATGCACCTTCTGTAGTTACTCCACAGATTTCGAAGTCCATAGGAACTGGCTTGCCATCACGCACAACTTGCCCCTCTCTCAGTGGTACTACGAGGTAAGGACATGTTTGGGGTGTTTTTTAGCTGTGTATAAATTACAAGCACATTGAGTGTGACAGACCTTGTGAATGCTGGAAGAGATGCTTGGTGACTGTCATGTAGTGGGACAAAGAGATGCTGGTCACAATTTGCTGGCCCTGTGTAGCATTCAGCTAAAAAATGAAAATCAGTTGGAGAAGCTGCAAGTACTTATGGAGGCACAATGGGAAAAGCAATTAAGGCATGTGGGTTATTGGAAAGGCTCTATAGCACCAGAGCAAGTTGCATCCTACTCTTAAATTGCTGGTGTCTATGCTCTTGTCATTGGTGAAACACAGTTACCAGAAAAAAGAGTGAATCATGCTGATGAGTGTATACATCTATCCATTGTGAAATCAATCCCTGTATTAAAGTTCTGAGCCTTTGCTGGTGTGCAAAGATAGCATACACTGATTTTTATGGGGACAAATCACCTTGAGGTCTGTCATAGACTCAGCCGACCTAATTGGGTTTTAATGTGTCTCCTGGTGTCTGCTGGAGCACAGGGATGGATACTGTAGTGTCTAGTACTCCACATAAGCATCTAGAAGTAAATGATTTGTGCAGGTCAGAACTTTGTAGGACTCATCCAAGGACTGTTACAGACAAATTTTTATAATGCCAGCATTAACCCCGTGCCAGAACATAGAATGCCTTTCATCAATACAGCATAAGCATTTGAGAACATGCTCACTGAAAAATATACCCTATCCCAACCTGCTCTGTTCATCCCTCCTCCTCTCCTGTTTCCCCAGCCAAGGAGTTAATTCTTGGTGAGGGCATAACAACTGTCCTTATGGGAGGAGATCACATAATAATGCCATTTGATCTTGAGGTGGTTGTATGAGAATTAATACTTGCTAACTGATCAGTGAAGCTAATTTTGAGGCTGGAGCAAGGCTGATTGTGTTGGTGATCACTCTAATATACACAAATATTGGCTCTAAGCTATTTTACTGAGATTTTGTAGATTGGCCCTTTTACTGTAATTTGATTTATAGATAGCAAACCAGTTATATACTGGTTAGGTGCAGATACACCAAATGCTCTTTAATCTTTTCCTGCTAATCAGAAGATGTCACATCTCTACCAGTACTGCAGGAGAACAGCCTAAAGCACCACAGAGCTGGCTACTGGTTGTGGAGTGGTTTGAGTTACGGAGGTTACTGAGAGGAGATGCATCTGCTGGTTTGCTGCAGTGAGCTGAAGGACTGCAAACAGCATGGTTTGTTATAATCTATTTAATCTTATTTTGTCTGTAGGCAACCTCAGAATGGACCCTGGATTATCCACCATTTTTTGCTTGGTTTGAATACGCACTTTCTCACATTGCCAAGTACTTTGACCCCCAGATGTTGGTTGTTGAAAACTTGAATTACGCCAGTCCTGCAACCGTCTTCTTCCAAAGGCTTTCTGTCATCTGTACAGATACCCTCTTCATATATGCAGTTCATGAGTAAGTCTTAATGTTCCAATTTTAGGGACAGTGGATACTCCTTCATATGTGGGCTTGTTCTGTAGTCACAACAAATGACTGTACAAATAAGCTTGTAAATGAAGGGAAATGCCAGGGTTGCTTGAATCTGTTCAAGGAGAATTTTGGAATATGCTGCTAAACACAAGATAATGTGTTCTTCTTGGAGATACAATTGCACTACATGTGATGGATTTGCAGGCACTCAGACACCAGCTGCTGTTTCACATGTTATACTTGGGTTTGCTTCTGTCAGTGGACTCACTTTGTAGGAGTTGCAGGACAACTCGTGTGCTCAGAACAGGTTTTTTCCTGTTATTTTTCTTATTACTCTGTTCTAAAGTAGAAGCATAAAGGAAATCTGTCACAAAATGGCAGTATCATCAAATATGCCAAGTTGCTCCAGTGTATTTGATGATAAATTGATTATTCCAAGTCTGATGTAATTAGGATTGGATGCTTTCAATGTGGCCTGACTTTGTGAAGAATTATTTACCTTATCCCTGAAGGTAAATAGGGAATTGTTCTGAGAAATACGTTGCCTACCTTAATGATTGGGCTATAAGAGTCTTCCGTCATTTTACTCTTTCTGCTCAAAACCTGGGTAGGTAATTCTCTGTTTGGAGTGCTGCCTAAGCTCCTTTATTTGCTTTCTTTATTTGAAACAGGCTAGCTTTGCATTATGACTTCTTTTCCTTTCACTGTTTTGACTCACAGATGTATGAATGTGAGGCTGAAGGCTCAGGGCTGGTGTGTGCTCAGGGTCTTTTTGCCAAGAGAGGTGGTGTATGCCCTCTGCCTGGAAAAATGCACGGCCAGCTTGGATGGGGGTTTGAGCAACCCAGTCTAGTGCAAGGTGTTCTGCTCATGGCAGGGAGGTTGCACTAACAGTATTTCAACACAGATCATCTGTAATTTTTTAATGTGATTTAAGATTGCTTTCAGAAGTCACATGAATCATATTGCTTCACACTGAGAAGTAGTAAGTTATTTTTAACCAACAGAAATAATATGGCAAGGGGCAACTTTAGCCAGGGAGAGGTTCATGTCTAGCTGAGGACCTTAAATACAACTCTCTATGTTGTCTCCAAAACTAACAATACACTGCTCATGATGGCAAGCAGGCTATGACAGCTTTACACTTACTGAATGGAAGACTTGAACCTGAGGCTGTTATGTAATGTAAGCTTTAGCATGTGGAGCACACCACAGCTATTGAAATTGAAAATCCTTTTTTTACTAAACTTTGTTCATGTTCATGATACTGTCTGCCTTTGATGAATTTAGCAAGAATTTTATCATTGTCTTTCATCTTGGTGAAATGGCTAACTTCAGAGTAAGTGCTGTTCTTAACTCTTATAACCAGCAATGTTTTTGCTTGTATGTTTCAATTAAAGCTTCTGTTTCTTCTGCTCTTGTTTAGGTGCTGCAGATGTATAAATGGAAAACGAGCTGCTAAGGATATCCTGGAAAAACCAACATTTATTCTTGCCGTTCTGCTCCTGTGGAATTTTGGGTTGTTAATTGTGGATCGTATCCTTTCAAAGCATTGTGGGTTGTTTGTGGTTTGTTTGGTTTTTTAACAACCTGTTACAGCGTATGGCACAATCCTATATCATTATTGCTGTCATGGCAAGTAACAGTGCTGGGTGTGTTTCTGGGGTTAGTTAAATAACTTTGTTTTCATTAGAATTACTATTTGGCAAAATGGAAGTTAGTTCTTGGTCTCATTTGCCAGGAGTGGAGGAGGACCAACCAGTCTGGCAGCAATGTGCCTCTTCCTGCTGGCTGTTGCTCCTCTGCCTGCCTACAGGAGTATTGGCAGAGTGGCTAATGTGTTCTGGGTGTGGTTCCAGGTTTGTCCCATGGCAAGGAAAATCTTCAAAGTGCTTTAAGATTCAGACTGTATTCAATTGGTGAACAATATATGGGAATTAGGAAATCTTTCTAAAGAAGTTATCATAGAGTGGATTGGGAAGGGACCTTAAAGATCATTAGTTCCAACCCCCTGCCTTACGCAAGGACACCTTCCATTAGATGAAGTTGCTCAAAGCCTCATCCAGCATGACCTTGAACTCTTCAAGGGATAAGGCATCCACAGTTTCTCTGGGCATCCTGTGCCATTCTGTCATCACTCCCACAATAAAGAATTTCTTCCTAATATCCAATCTAAATCTCCCCTCTTTTAGTTTAAAACTCTTCCCCCTTGCCCTGTCACTCCATGCCCTTATCAAAAGTCTCTGTTCAGCTCTCAAAACACCTTCTAAAGGGGCTACAGGTTCTCCCCACCGTCTTCCCTTTTTCAGGCTGAAATGACCCCAACTCTCTCAGCCTGTCTCCATAACAGAGGTGCTCCAGCCCTTTGAGCATCTTCATGGCTTTCTCTGAATGCCCTCCAACAGGTCCATATCCTATATAAGAATAACTCTGGAAACTGAAATTACTGCAAGTCAGTCTTGGCACAATGTGTATTTAAGGGAAGGACTTCATTTTCTCTGTCACAGTTCTTGTGTGTGTTGCCTGCTTACAAGTGGTAGAAAAATGAGGGCTACTGTCACCATCTATTAACCAATGTGTGGCAGAAACTAAAAACTTACAAATTAAAGTGGAGATTTAACTTTTTTTGGTTTGTGTTACAGAAGTTGTACAATGCTTACGTAAATTGTTATGTTTCATTTCATCAGGGTAATATGCCAGCATGAGTGTATTTTTTGTCTAACAGTACTTACAGGTAAGGTTAAAAATGACTTGTTTCTCTGTGGTGTGGATTTAAGGTTGCTTTCTCGATTTAAATTCCATTTTAATTTATCCCTCATAACTTTGAGTCTTCTCCAGAAAACATAGTATTAAAGAAGCTTGCTGTATTCCTTGACTCAAGTTCAGATATTCACTTCCAGTACAATGGTTTCCTCTTTGGGCTGATGCTTCTTTCTGTTGCTCGGCTGTGTCAGGTAAACCCAAGTGACTCTTGTCTGTTTGTTGCCATGTGTATTTTGGGTGCATTAATTCACTTCATAGGGCTGCTCATGTTGTGGGCAGTGGTAGTGGCTTTATGTAGAGCTGTGTGGAGCTGGATGTCTAATTATTTGTTGAGTTTGTGGCAAAGAGAAAAACTGGAAACTCACCATGATTGCTTGCTGATACTGCAGCATTGCAGTTCCCCATAAGAAAGCTATATTCAGTGTTACTCCTGAACAATGTGGCGTCATTTCTTGGCATTTTTATCTTCTTCCAGATCACCAGTCTTTAGAAAATGTACTTCTGAAGCTGTGAAGAGGTGATTGTATGACAGGATAGTTTCCTTGTACATACTTGTTACACATAACACTACTGAATTTGTAATTTGAAGTAAATACTCTTTTTAATACTTGTAATAAATGTCCCATCACCTGAGGAGTACAACAAGGAACCATTAAAACTGACGACAAAGGGAAGAGCTTGGGGTTTGTTTTGTTTTCTTTCAGAAAAGGTATTTGGAGGGTGCTCTTCTTTTTGCTGTTCTTCTGCATTTCAAGCACATCTACATGTATGTGGCCCCAGCATATGGCGTTTATTTGTTACGATCCTACTGCTTTACTGCAAATAATGCAGGTAAGGTGGGGTTTTCCTCACTGGCATTTGGGGGAGTTGTGTTAATCAGTGGAACTAACGGAGCACTCAAGACCTGCAGATACAATTGGAACAAAACGCTTCAGACAAAAATTCTGCTTGAGAGCAGAATTACTAGCATCTTGAAGGATCTTTGAAATAGATTTGATTTGTACAATTCCTGTTTCTTTAAGAGGTCTTTGTTAAGGAAAATTAACATGAACAAGCTGCAGGTGGCACTTGGAAGCCATAAGGATTATTCTGGATGTGGGACAATTAGACAGTATCAGAAGCTATTTCAAAGACCTTCTTTGAGTTCCTTCGCACTTTTTAGCACTGAAACTAAAAATGCCTGATACTCCTCATGTGAACTGGGAAGGTAAATTTGGGAAATACTGAAAGCTTGTATAATGCAGGAGCTGCAATGTGGGCAAAAGTAATGCCAGCTGTTGAAGGAAGGAACTGAATATATTGAATAAAAGGCTATGTACCCCTTTTAGATAGATGTTAGCAATTCCTTGTCAGTGGGGAATGCTTTGTCTCCCTTTCCACTTCCCACAGCGACTGTTTCCTTAATCTTTGTTTCTCGTAGATGGATCCCTCAAGTGGAGAAGTTTCAGCTTTCTTCATGTAACTCTTCTGGGACTGATTGTCTGTCTTGTTTCTGCTCTTTCACTGGGACCCTTCCTAGTATTGGTAATAACCCGTTTTTCATATGTTATTCCCCTGAACAGCTAGAAAATTTTGTTACAAAAATATAAACCATGTCTCACCTAAAGAGGCCGTTTCTTTGGTGTTCTTGTTCTCTGTAGGGTCAGCTGCCTCAAGTCATTGCCCGGCTCTTCCCTTTCAAGCGAGGTCTCTGCCATGCCTATTGGGCCCCCAACTTCTGGGCTTTGTATAATGCCATGGATAAAGCACTGACAATTCTTGGTTAGTATGTTAATCTTGCTTTTTGGTGCCTGGATAGAGCTCTCTGGATTTTAGTCTTCCCCATTTGAAATGTAGGCCATAAATTATGTTTTCAGATTGCCATAAATTGTATGGTTGTCCACATAATCTGGTGTGTAAGTTATCAACAGTAGGTCAGAGATCAATTGCTTCTCTCTGCCATCCTTTAAAAAAACGAAAAAACTTGGTCATGTACTTAGTTCAGCTTCATTTTTTATTAGCATTTATCAGTTTGTGCCTTTTTTATTTTTTGTTTTTAGGGTTAAAGTGCAATTTTCTTGATGGTAATAAAATCCCTAAAGCCTCCATGACAGGAGGGCTGGTTCAAGAGTTTCAGCACACTGTCCTCCCTTCAGTGACTCCACTGGCAACATTAATCTGTACTTTCATAGCTATTTTGGTAAGAACAACTAATATTTTCTGAAATTTGATATGTTTTGACCCTAGGAGGTTTTAATTGATAGGATCCATTTCACATGAATTTTAATTCAAGGGCAAAAAATACTTTGTTACTAATATGTTGTGACTGATAAAATCAGTTTAGTGGCTTAGATTGGAAGACAATTTTTGCATGCAGCACAAATAGCAGAGAGTTGGCCGTGGTCTTTCAGTCTACTTTTCCCTTCTGATACTTCAACAGAAATCCTTCAGGCTCTACTCATATATTCAAATAAATTTATTTCCTCCAGTGCTATATAATGTGTGTGGCACACAAGCACAACAACCTGGGTGCAGTGGTGTTTAGTAACATTGACATATCTCTTTGGACAATGGCTTATCTTCAGGATTGCTCAGCTTTTCACTGAAGTCCTGTTTTTGCCTATTGTTTCTAGCCCTCTGTTTTCTGTCTTTGGTTTAAACCTCAAGGGCCCAGAGGCTTTCTGCAGTGCCTTGTTCTTTGTGCGTTGAGCTCCTTCATGTTTGGCTGGCACGTGCATGAGAAAGCAATACTCCTTGCTATTCTGCCTTTAAGGTGAGTGAATTTTGTACAAAATAGTTGGCCAAACTGAAGCTGCAGCCACTTGTTGAGGAATTCTCAAAGGGAATCACTTTATTTTCAGTATATTTCAGAAGAGGAACTCTTTTATAGAATGCCTTAAGCTGTAACAGTGTAGTGCACTTAAAGTTAATTCATTTTGGGCACAGTTCAAACCTTGACAAGTGCTGTGGTTCATATTTTAAAATGCTGGATAGATTGCTCAGGAGGCAGCTGAGCAGTGTGCTTGACCAGAACAATACACAGTTTCTATCAAAAGAGCTTCATGCCTGCCTAGAGTAGAAGTGAAGCTGTAGTTCATAAGATTCCTGACCAGTATTGCTACAAACTGTATTTTCCTTCCTCAGAGATTTATGTTTAAACTCCTGTTTTGTGCTGGGCCTTGCTGATAGTTTTGTTCCCTGGGTGTGTGTGGTTTTCTGAGGGAGGGTTTCCTGGCTGATTTTTCTCCTGTGTTTTTATCTCTGAGGCCATATGGTTTGGAAGCAGAAGACTTCATCACAGGTCCAGTGTTAGCAGGGACAGGGGTACTAGGAAACTGTTTGGCTTGTTCTTCAGTCTTCATTGAATTGCATAGAGTTCTGCTGAAATTAGGTTTCTTTGCTAAAAGACAAAACCATAACAAATTATTGCCATTTTTAGCTTATTATCTATTCAGAGAGCCAAGGATGCTGGCATCTACTTGATTCTTGCAACAACAGGGCATTTCTCACTTTTTCCATTGTTGTTCACACCACCAGGTAAAATGTTCTTCTATTAGTTAATTTTTATCTAGTTTGCAGCATAGAGCTCAATAGTCTTGATTTGGTTGTTAGTTTTGCTTTAGTCACTTCCCAGTTGTTTGTGATTTCTTTATAAAAGGAAAATCTTATTTGTAGTGCTATCTCAAATAGTAATTATAATTGATGTGTTCAGTATGTTTAGAGATAATTGAAGTAAGTGTATTGCAAATGCTTGGCATTTGCTTTAGTAAATATTTATGCTTATTTTTAAACATCCTAAGCAGTAAAACATGTAGGTCTGGAGAAAATAAAGCCTGATAATGCACATGTCATTAATAAGACTTAAAGATTCTATGATATATATATATATGGCAAAAGCTTTTCATAATTGATTTTAAAACTACATAATGTTCTTTGTTTTTCAGAACTTCCAATTAAAATATTGCTTATGCTGCTGTTTACTGTTTATAGCTTCTCTTCATTGAAATCTCTATTCAGGTAATTAAAGAAATTTGATCTCAATGCCAGGAACAACAACGCTTCTTCTTGTGTGGGGAACAGCCATTGTCATAAGGGACAAACAGCACAGAAAAGTGATGCTGAAGAGTCAATTTAAGGTGTTACTAGTCAAAAGATGCTGCTGCCTCTGTTCTCAGGAGGCAATGCTTAAATTAGAATTACTGCAGCACATCCTGGTTATTGTGACAGCTGCCCAGTTAGTCCCAGGGGGCTGTGGCTTTGGATCACCACCTGCCTCATTCTCTGTTAAAGCATGGGGTTGTGGTGCTGAGGATTTAATTCAGTATTCTAGCATTTACTACAGTGATTTGTCTGCAGATTGTTTATCTTACTGTGGATTTTTGCAGTAGTACTTAGTATTTTAATGTGTGGAAGGAACAGGTTGTAAATAACATTAATTGCAAGCTGTAATTGTCAACAAGACCACAAGTACTTGGTTGGCAGAACATAGAGTTGCCAAAGTCATCCTGTGTAGTTTCACAGCCTGTGGATCTTTTACCACTTGGCCAAAGGTAGTGCTTATCCTTATAACCCCTGCAGTCCCCATTTCCTATTTCCCAAATTTTCCAGGGCAAACCCAAGCTGTAATGAATGGTTTGTAATGAAGTTCTGTAAATGTGTATTCAGTGCTTCAAGCACCTCCTTTTTGTAGGTGATTTTCTTTGTTTAAGAATTCAGTCATTCCGTCTCAAGAGCTCTAGCTAAAAATCTCCATAGGAGCTTAGTTTCTGTTAAGAGAGGGAGCTTTTGTGTCTTGTTCTTAACTTGCCAAAACATGAAATTCCCTTTAAGCTACCTGCAGTAAACTCCTGCCATCAGTGTCCTTTGCATAAGAGATCAGCTCACAGAAAAGTCCATCCTACAGAAAGCTTGGGGGAAGAGGTTAAAAAAATCTAACATTTCCAGTCTTTCGTAGAACAACTTTGGTGGAACAAGCCTTTGTATGAAGGGCTGCTCATTTCACTCAGGTAGAGTGAGGTGAAGCAGAGCAATTGATGAGGTTTCTTCTTAAGCTTCAAAGGCATCCTGGAACTTGATAAGGACATTGAGGTGTACTCTTGGTTATCACACTGTGGTTTTTTCCTACTGAAACTCTTTGACTTGTTACTTAAAACATTATTGTGATCTAATGGGAGATTCTCTTTGCACTGGGATAGCTGAAAAACAGAATAGTTATTTTTAGTTAACATATATTTTAACACTACCTCTTTTTTAATTTCTCTGACAGGAGAGAGAAACCTCTACTTAACTGGCTTGAAACAATCTACCTCATCCAACTAGTGCCCTTGGAAATCTTCTGTGAAATCATATTTCCCCTGACCCCCTGGAAACAGCACTTCCCTTTCGTCCCCCTGTTGCTGACCTCTGTGTACTGTGCTCTGGGAGTCACATACGCTTGGCTGAAACTCTACATCTCTGTCTTGACTGAGAGAGTTTCTGTCAGACAAAAGGCTGAGTAAAGCCACAGCGCTGGGACCAGTCCCAGGGTACCCTTGGAGGGGATTCCTGGCACGGTGGGGGGTTGTCACAAAGCCATCCATGATGAGACACAGTGTATGTGTGCCATCACACACAGGAGCTCTCCTTCCAACACTCCTGTACTGCCCAACGAGGATACCTCTGATCAGAAGCACTGTCACAGTGACAGGGAGAGCTGTGGGTAAACTGTGGAGCTTAACAAGGTCCAGACTTCTGTCCTGAGGAAAACCTGCCTGATTTTCCCATTATGGTTTGTATTTGAATTGAAGTTGCTGTGGCAGATTACGAGGGATGATTGCTGTGTAGGAGAGCGTTGAAACTGTGTTCTATGGAATTTGTAAATTAAAAACTTGCTATTTTTTGTTTGAGCATCTCTTGCATTATTTCAGCTCCTGTCTAAACCTTGCTTTTGAGGGACACCCACACAACTAAGGATGTAATGTCACCTTGTCCTGAGGTGTTTGTCAAACTCTTGCACATTCAAATATCAAATTTTAATCTCTCCATGTCCTGTTGATCTCTTTGTTTCATAGATACTTTGCAAATAGGTTTTAATATTCTTCTAGTTGCTCTTTTTTTTTGTTAGACCAGATGACCAAATTGAGGCATGCTACTCAAATGAAGTATTTTAACACTATTAAATGTACCAGATAAAGTGGCTGCATAGCTGTATTTGTAGTTCATGTAAAATTCTACAACTCTAACAAAAGACCAAGTGTCCACAGTTCCTGTAAAGACTTAAGGAAAAGGTGGATTGTTTTCTGCCTCTATGAAATCATGTTCCCTAAACGATAGCAGTTCTTTCTGCAGTGAATAATTATACCTTTTAAACCCTACGTAACAATCCCTAGAAGATGCTGCTCTGAGGTTGAGGTCTGGTTTGGATTCCAGTGCTGACATAAAATGGAGGAGAGAGGGATGGATTTTTTTATTATTACTCTTATTATTTTTGACAGTAGTTTTTGAGCTTTCTTCCATGTTAGCTAAAGAACGAGACCCCTTCATCAAAGATAGCCAAGGGGATAGTTACGCTTTTTGAGTCCTTTGAATATTTGGGTTGTTGGAGTGGCTCTTGTTAGGGCAGCAGGCAGATTAATCACTGTTGATGTTTCTGTAACCAAATACTTTGTACATTTAAAGTTTTCACTGCCAGTGAGTTCATATTCAAGATATTTTCACTCTGGTTTTCATTACTTTCTCATAGTTTCTGCTTTTTTTACACCGTCAAGGGCTTTGCCATGTTGTTTTTAGCTGCTGTGGCTGCTAGCGGTGCCACAATGCTTCTTGCAACTGTATTGTATCTCAGCTCCAAGCTTCAAAGCTCTCCTCAGGGTGAGGCATCCACAATGCTTGTGTTTATCTGTCTACTGTCCTGTCCTGTGTAGGAAAATGGTAATATGCAAAAAAAAACACTACAAACACCCCTCTTGGCTCTTCTCCAGCTGTGCCTTTGCACGTTGTGAAATCTTCCAAGAAGAGGCCATGCAGCAAAGCTATGGGTGTGCCATCCCTGGAAGTGTTCAAAGCTGGGTTAGATAGAGCAACCTGGTCTAGTGGAAGTTCTCCATGCCTGTGGCAGCGTGTTGGAAGTAGATGACCATCTAGGTCCCTTCCAAGCCAAACCATTCTGTGAAGATAAACCCAGGGCATGACTGTGGAAGTGGCCGTGCATCACCATTGTACGATCTCAGGTTCAACTGAAGCATCTCCCCCTGCAGAGCGACGACTGCCCAACCTCCTCCTGCGTAGATGTCAGGAAAATCCACAACGCCAGGGGTTTATGTCCAAAAAGGAGGCAGGGGAGTCGTTCAGCTTTATTTGAATAAAGGGAGAGTTCTCTGGGGCACACACCCACAGCGTTTCCTCTCTCGAGGTTTCAGAGGGCACAGCCTTTTATCCTAAACTCCCGGCTGCACGTTGCCCTCTTCCTTTCCTCATTGCTGAGGTGCAGGGAAGGTACAGCCTTCCCGAACCACCTACCCCATATTCCCTCCTGAACCTGCTATTTTACCCCAAAGCTCAGAAGTTGAGGCTTGTGCAGACCCCTGTCTGTTTCAGGAGCCAACCTCTCTGGGCTCTGTAGCAAACCTCCTGCCCTAAGTCTGTAGAGACATTAACACCCATACCTTTACCCATCAAACTGTAAAGACATTAGCTTTCCTCTCAATAGACAAGGGATAAATACTACATTTTTAGGAAAGAGGCTGAGTAGCCTTTAGGACCTGGGATGTGTTTTGTTAATGCAGGTTTCTTTAGCTGTTCTGTTAATCCTGCTACAGCGGCAAATTATTTAATGTGATTTCGTACTAATTAAAACGGAAAAAACTAACACTATGGTGTAGGTTTCAGTCTTTAATCTGAGCTCTGAAAATTAATTGAGTTCTATTTTAGTGCTTAATTGACCCCCTAATTTACTTCCTGACCGGCCTCGCTGGCCCAGCAGCGGGGCCGCCTCACCCAGTGGGGTTCGGGCTGCAGGAGCCCCCTCCCCGAGGCGGCTCAGGCCGCTCAGCCGGGGAGTTTGGGGCAGGGGGTCGTTTGTGGGGTGGGGAATTGGATTCTAGGGTGGGATTTTTGGGAAAGTAACCACAAAGGGGGAAGGCAGCGGAACGCGGGAGCGCGGCGCGGGCCGGGGGGGAAGGCGCAGCCGGCGCACCGCTCCCCCGGTCA